>JANHFO010004075.1:42803-58944 GCA_032468095.1 Pareas carinatus
CCAATTCCAATTCCAATTCCAATTCCAATTCCAATTCCAATTCCAATTCCAATTCCAATTCCAATTCCAATTCCAATCCCAATTCTATTCTATTCCATTCCATTCCATTCCATTCCATTCTATCCCATTCCATTCCATTCCATTCCATTCCATTTTCTATTCTGTTCTGTTCTGTTCTGTTCTATGCTATGCTATGTTATTTCATTCCATTTTCTGTTTTCCATTCCGTTCCGTTCCGTTCCGTTCCATGCCATGCCATGCCATACCATGCCATGCTATGCTATGCTATGCTATTCCATATTCTATTCTATTCTATTCTATTCTATTCTATTCTATTCTATTCCATTTAATTCTAAGGGACACAAAGCAGTTACTCACTGTGTAAACCTGGAGCATCATGTGAAACACCGCCGACACCAAAGCGGTTTCGTTGCTATTGTAGAGGGTAAACTAAGAGAATGAGAAAGAAAAGACAGCTGGCTTAATACCAAACGTTTAAACAGTGCTTTCACGCTGTTCCTTGCAGACATTTGTGTCAGACGGTTAGGCGAGTGATACGTATGTGGTTAAAGCAGCTTTTAATAAAATGAGATTGTTTCTTTCAGCTCTGAGGTTGGTGAGCTGAATTGGGTTACCACCTTTAAAGCGCTCCTTGGCTTAGGACCTGGATATCTACAGGACCGCATTATGCCAGCAAATACCTCCCACCGACCCGTCCGCTCCCACAGAGAGGGCCTCCTCAGGGTGCCATCGGCCAGACAATGCCGGCTGGCGACCCCCAGGGGGAGGGCCTTCTCTGTGGCAGCTCCGGCCCTTTGAAACGAACTTCCCCCAGAAATACGAACTATTACTGATCTCCGCGCCTTCCGTCGGGCACTTAAGACCTTACTATTTACCCAAACCGGGTTGTCCTGACCCCTGTCTGATTTTAATTTGGTTTTAAAATTTTTAAATGGTAATTTTAATTTGTAATCCAGCCAATTTATTTAATATTTTTTAAGGGTTTTTATTATTTGTTATGTTAGTGTTTTATCATGGCTTAAAATTGTGTTGTATGTCTTACATGTTTTTATATGGCTGTACACCGCCCTGAGTCCCTTCGGGGAGAAGGGCGGTATAAAAATCAAAACAAATAAAATAAAAAATAAAAATAAATGGCTGTATACCGCCCTGAGTCCTTCGGGAGAAGGGCGGTATATAAATTTAATTAATTAATTAATTAATTAATTTGGTTGCCCCTTTTATACATTTTTTTCATTTCCTGTAGTAATTTCCATACTTTTAATCTTTTTTTCTACAATATATTTTTCCACTAAATAACCTTTTCTTAACCTTTTAGGTGTAGAGAGTAGAACTATAATAACCATGTATGATCTTGCTATCAATTTGTATGAGGATATTACTTTGGCAGTTCTATTTGCAATTCTCTCCCTAACGACTGAAAAGCCTTGTGTTTTGCTAAGTGCCAGAGATGAAATGTCGCTACGTGGTTTTTCACAAGTTACAAAACCTTGAATATAGATAATATTTCAGTGTCATGATGTATGCAAGCTCACATATTTTTTTCTACAGTTATTTTCCTTTATGACACTTTCCAAGGGCTTCCAGGAGTGTCTAAATCATTGTCTATTTAAACATATAATCCATTTCCAACATGGATTTCTAGCTCTCCTTATGTTTATATGAGTAATTTTTCACATCAATCTTCTGTATTCAGATTTTTCTCTTGTAAATCCTGTTGTTAACATCAAATCAGTAATTTGTAGAATTTATTTCCCTAATGGAAAATATTCCTGACCTGAAAGCTTTGTGATAAGTGCTTTGCGTTCTGTGGATGTCTGTTGTTCCTTTTGTATGAAAAATAACATTAGAGTTTACCAACCCTTCCTGCTGTCATTACTACTTTCATTACTGTACTACAGTGATAGCAACAAAATACTAGGAGGAAAATGGATCTACTGTTCATGCAGTGTCCTACTTATCCCCAAGTAAGCAAAAGCTATTTGCTTGCAATTGTCTGGAATGTTCTTATGAACAAAGTTTGATTTTTAATTTTCTAAAGTAATAAGAGTTAGATTAGGGAATTTATTTGGAACAGAAGTGCAAGGAATGATTTTGCAATCTTAAGTTTTGCAGGTTGTTTAGGCATGAGAGGGCTGTGTGTTTTAATCTTGTTCTTATGGACCAAGGTACATTAATACAGGATGCCCTCAGAACTCTAGAATGATAGATTTCAGTGGGTAAACAAGCTTATTCAAGAGGTGAATTCTGTTCAAGACAGAATAGTCTTGTTTCCATTTATATTGAATAGGGCTCCCTGCCTCCAAGCCTGAAAAAGTGTGCCACTCTTTCTTGCAGCCAGCTATAAAGAAGGTTTCATGTCACTGAATTACAAAAAAACATGAACATGAGCGCCCTTTATGGATTCCATAAGTCAACCCAAGGCAATATTCTTTACTAGGCCAGTTTAGATTTTTTTAAAGTAATGTATACATGTTTTGTTCTCTAGTGTTATTTATTAGGTCAGATGGTAAATAAAGAAAAGTGAAGAGAGAAAATGGTTTTCAAGACTACATTTTCCTGGAAAAGCAGTGAGATTGAACACTGAAATAGGCAGCAGGCGTGTAAACTGATTTATGATTTGATCATTTCAGATTGTACTAATGTTGCTGGATGAAGAAGCAACATTCTTCCCTTCCACCCCAAATATAAGAGTTGGTTTTCCATTTTTGAGAATAATCTAGGTCCAACATATTGGCATATTTTAAGGAAATGTTCAGGCCCTTGGTAGGTGAGAGAAAATTCAGAACAAAAAGAATTTAATTTAATTTGAAACTAAATAATTCCGCCACCACCCACCTACAAGTCAACCCTGGACAGTGCACAGTAAAACAAATAGAATAAAAATATAATAAATAATTATGAAAAAATAACAGAAATAAACAGCAATAACCAATGTTAGATCTGGCTAACCTAGCCAGCCACAATTCAGCAAGGGTCACAGGCTTCCTAACGCAAGGCCCTAGAGAACAGCCAGGTCTTTAAGGCTTTTCAGAATATCACCCAGATAGGTGAGGGAATGTCACTAAACAGGGCAGTCACTGATACAGAGAAGGTACACTTTCAAGGTCCTAATTGATTACAGTGTTTATTTGAAAGGACCCAGAGCACTCCAGCTGTGTTGAATTGAATCAATCTGATTGATGCCACAGGAGATAACCTGTCCCCCAAATAACCAGTTGCCATGAAGTGCTTTATAGGTCACAATCAGCATCCTGCATCACACCTGGAAGCTGACTGGCAACCAGTGCAGTTTGCAACAGAGGTGTCACCAAGTCATGCCCATCACTACCCATGCTTCTGCATTCTGGACTAGTTGAGGCTTCCCAGTGGTCTTCAAGGTTAGCCCCATGTAGAGCACATAGTAATAGCTGAGCTACGAAGTGACTAGGACTTGTATGAAGCGTGTTCCAATCTAGAAAAGAGCACAACTGGTGCACCAGAGGCAGCTGTGCAAAAGTCTTCATGGCCATAGCTACTACTTGCTCTTGAGCAGGAACTGTGAATCTAGAAATAATCTCAGATTGTGTATCACTCTTGAATGAGACTCTATCTAATGTTAAAGATGAAATATCCCTTTAACCTTTTCGAACTGGTTTCATTAGTCATTCAGACCGGAAAATTTCTGCAGCTTTATTTCTCATATATTTAGAGAGCCTTAGGTTGGGAAAGTAGATCCTAATATATCCTCAGTTCGACTTACAAAAGACAGGTCTGAAAAATTGATCTTGAGAAAAAATAGTGTTAATGGTGTAATTCTTTATAATTATGGATTAAACTTCTGCTAGAAAAAAATTAACAATTGAAATTAACAAAATAAATCAATTAGAGTACATTGTGTATTTATGCATCTATGTCTGTGTATGTATATATGTATATATGTATACAGAAACTTGGTAACTAAAAAGGAAAAGGTATAGAAAAAATTTATATCTAATGGGTCATAAGAAAGTTTGGATGTCTTAAATAGGGCAAGTAGAGAATAGGTATGTCAAAGGATTGTTTTCAATATAAACAAGAAAATAGGGAGGAAAGATTAAACTGCTACTTAATAATCCCAAAATTAATAACACATTTTTGAAACTCTCTATAGCAGCTAAATGATTGCAGATGCCAAAGATTTTTCTGTTTCCACTATCCATCTTCTAACAATTCTGACAACTTTTCATTGAAAATTAACAGTACATTCTTCTTTAATATCCATATAAGAAACCAGAAGTGAATCAACAACTTAAGAGCTTTATAGAAACCTGTTTGAACTGAAAAACTATGTATGTATTAATAGTGCATTTTAACACTAAAATATTATTCTAGTATTAAAATATCTTACTTTTATGGTAGCGTTTGAGAAGGGATTTCTATGGAATTGTCATTTTTAACTGCAATTTGGTTGGAAGAAATTAGTTCCCCAGTGTTAATGCAGAATTCAACTTGGTCAGTTGACCTCGGTCCATAGCAGCTACTAACTGAGAAGGCAGGTTAGAGGAAGAGTTAAGGTCTGTCTATTTGGAACAGCCAACCATCTGGTTCCAAATGAAGACAGACCTAACCGTTTGAATTTAGCAGAGGAATTTTCTATATTTGTGTTCATAACATTTCACCACACTTGGAGTGGAGGAGGACAAATTAGTTCAGTAAGCACTGTCATGCTTCCTCGGAATGCACGATGAGGAGAGCAAAGACGGGCCTAAGTGAAAGAAGTGAACTAGCCTATTTTCCACTTTCTGCTTTGCTCTTCAGAACTGAAAGATTAAATCTTTAATTCCTGCTGTGGTTTTCTTTTCCTCCCCAGAAACATTGTGATAGACAGAAGGCGAACCTAAGAATCCGCTTCAAGCCTTCTCTCTTCCAACATGTAGGAACCCATTCCTCTCTGGCTGGCAAAATACAAAAGTTGAAAGTGAGTAGAGAGCATCACGGTTATGTAAAGGAGGGTGGGGAGAAGGGGAGATAGAGAGGAGCAAGTGGCAGAAACATGAATGTTGCTTTAAATTTATCATTTAAATATACAAGCAGTATAGGTAGCCCTCATTGTGTGTCCAGACACACTTGGCAAATAAATTCTGATTCTGATGTAGCAATTTGATGATAACAGTGATAAAAAAACAACTTTATAACCAACCTTCCCATTTATGACCTTTGCAGGTCTATAAAGCAAAGGAAAGTTGAAGTACAATTACCATCCCAGTTAACAGCCACTTTGGCTAACAGTCAAGTTGCCAATCTCAATTACAACCAAATGAGATTGCTAAATGAGAACTACCTCTACTCCAGTTCTTGTTTTTATTTCCTGCATTGCTGGAAGTGGGTCAGGCGGACTAAAAGAAGATGGTAGAATACACAAAGGCAACCGAAGTTGGATGATTCTAACCAGTTGTGTTCAGACTAGCAAACTCTAGTAATTTTTTTCCTGTGACCCTACATTTTACCAAATCTGGATTCTAGCGAGGAATCTTGTAATACTGCACATCTTGGATGTTGAGGAACAGAGCCAATTTCAAGATGAACGAGGGGAGAAAAATGTTTTGAAATGAAAGATAGCGTCCTGGGAGGGCAGGAAATAGCTCGGTTCCCCTGGAGTCTCCTATATGTGAATTGGGTGGCCACACAAATGTGTTTAATAAAATTAATAAATGAAACTTACTTGTGAACCTGTATTAGGGGGTATGTATAACCACGTGTGTGCACACTTCAGGTGTACCTTAACAGATTTGTATGTAACATGTAACGGGTTTTGACTTCATGAAGCAGTTTTGGAAAAACAGGTGCTACCTGATACAGATCTATTCCCTGAGGGATAAAGACCAGCTGTGCTATTCTGTAAAGAGGGAGTAAATACTTCAGTGATGGAGTATGGAGCAAATTATAAATGGTTCAGAAAGCAAAAAGAGGCATTGGGTCAAAAGGCAAGGGAATTGGACCTTATACATTTTGATGAAGAGAGAGAGAAACTAGGATAAATTAATTAGTTATGTATTTTGGCATTTGTCAAAGCCTTAACACTACATTATAAAGTCTGAAAGTAAAGCTGGAGAGAGAATAAAGGGTTCTAATATACAAGTAGTCCTCAACTTACAACTAGCCATTTGAAGTTATGTCAGACTTCAAAAAAGCTACTTAAGAGCTATCCTTGAAGTTAGAGTGACTGCTGCTGCCCCTCCAGTTACCAGATCTTATTTTGGGAGCTTGGAAACCAGCTCACATTTACGACCGCTTGCAGTGTTCCATGGTCATAGGACTGTGATTTGTTAGTTTTTTTGTTGGTATCTGGCAGGAAAAAAAGCCCATTTGGAAGATTGGATTTGCTTAAGGATCACAATTACTTGCTTTATGACCATCATAAAACAGATGTAAAATTGAATTGATGATACGACTGCAGTGACTTATGACTGAAGTTCTGGACTCCATTGTGATCATAAGTTGAGGACTTCCTGTTTGGGGTGTACATCTTACGCATACCTGCATTTTGGAAGTTCTGTGAAAGCTGCTTCTTCCTGTCATATTATATAGTGACTTAATTAGATGAAGAGATGTTTATTTTAGTTCCCTTTATATATTTTTTTCTAAAAATGTACTTCACATAATAAGAATCAAAAGAAAATATAGCACAGTTTATATGCATTGAAATTCTCCTCCTTATTTAATAGTGGTAGCTCAGAGCCTGTATGAAAAGGAACATTTCAACATTCTTTCATTTGTTAATGTTTAGGATTTCTACAGACCCAATTCTACGTTATACCAAAAAGATTTTTAAACTGTCTTGTTGGTGCCTTTTTTCAAGATTATGACCATGATAGCTCAAAAGGAAAAAAAGGAACAGCTCTCATGAGACAGACAGACGACAGAAATTCACCCTTTGTGCAGGGATATGTGTCAGGAGTGATATGCAGAGAGAAAGACGTGAGTTGGTGATAGATTGGCCATGCAAAAGAGGAAGAAAACTAAATAAAGACTTTGTACCTGACCAACAGGCTAGATAATGATTTTGTCAAAAGAAAGAATAAATATATAGTATAAAATCATGAAAATTTGGGAGGGGGAAATGTTAAATCTGTCCTTTAGGAGCATCAGGTAGAGGATGTTTTTCATGGATGTGTAATATAAAAAAGGTATGTTCCTCAAGGAAAGAAATCATTTCAGTTTTCCTTTTATCTTGTCTATCGGAGGACAAAGATTTTGGAAAGCAGTCTCTTCGCAAAGAGCACGTGAACCCTCCTGCAGAAGTGAGCACTAGCCTGAAGACCTACCAGCATTTCTCCTTGGAGAAAGCCTACCTGAGAGAAGACTTTTTCTGGGCATTTACTCCCACAGCGGGTGACTTTATACGCTTTCGCTTCTTTAAGCCACTCCGTATTGAACGGTAAGCTTCAACAGCTTTGGAGAGCAAAGAACTAGGAAGTTTAGCTTGGGATTGAAAGTCCCTTGTTCTGGCGAAAGACAGTTCATCTGAAAAGTGGGTTGCATGTCACACAGTTTCCTCCCAGTATGCTCCAACTGTTGACTTCTTGTTTTGGGTTTTTCTGCACTTCCTGAAAGACAGAGCTATCTTAAGATACATGATAGAATCATTGGCCAGCTCAGAGTTACTGCAGAAACTCTACATCCGTCTGCTTGTGCCCGTATCACTTTGGCTTTCCATATTTTTTCTTTTATTTGAAAGCAATAATTGCTACTTGAGACTAAGCAGCCTTGATTAGAGTCCTTTTATCTTGCATACACTTCCTCATAATTACCTTATATCTGACACGAGTTATTTTCTGCATACTGATACTGGTAAAAATATATAGAGAAGCAGCTAGTATAGTCTTAGACTCCCAAATTATGATGGAATGCTGTTCCTACTACAGTCTCTAACAAAACCTTTGGAGTTAGTGAGGGTTGCATTTCAACACATCTGGAGAATACAGGATGGATAAAGCTTAGTGCTTCTGGAAGATATAATAATGCTATATAATGAGAGAGACTGGCTTAACATTGGATTAGACTCATTAGATGAATCTGGCTCTTGAGACCCACAATTCTTAATCTTAATCCTACATGATCAGGAGCCTCTGGGCAGACACAGACCTGCAATAGGAGGAAGGGCTCAAGAGGTCGAAAGGAATGCTTTCATTCTATTCTTCTTCACAAAATGCATACTGAGGCAAATTTGCAAGCATGTGCTATTTTCAAAGAAGGTGTAATTGTTTTCGGTACAGCCATAACACAATGCAGCCTTTCTTGTCCTTCACCTTGTTGAGGGACTTCATGAATGGTTTTTTCCCCCTTTCCTATGTGCTTAATTCAAAATTAAATTTATTTTCAATCCTTCAGCCTGAATTTTGGCAAGTGCTCTTAACAGATGGGGCCTTTGTGGCATCTATGCTGAGCAGTACCCTCCCTAGGGAAACTTGTCTAAACTATGGATTACAATTATGGCCTCAGAAAGCAAATAAATGTTTATTTATTTATTTATTATATTTCCCAAAGACTCGCAGCATTGCACAATTAAAATGAGGACACATAACAATAACTCAAAAATGAACATAGTAAATCAACCAATAACATTAAATATTAATAATAACATTAAAGCAAATGTGAATAGTGTCCAAAGACTCAGTGCCAAATGTTCTTCTAAATAGTTCTTCTTTCAAACCCTGCTGAAGCCCCAGAAGCAACGGAACTATCCAAATCTCTGGAGAGAATCTCTGTTTTGAAGGGTGATGTTGTCACAGAGAAGTAGAAATTTCTCACTGAATCTCCCATGAGTAAGAACTTACAGCTCATGGTCCCCTAGAGGACCAGCACACTGGATGGTTAGGAGCTGTTTGAAGGTAGATATCAGGCAGGTAACTGAATATCAAACAATGTAGGCTTTGTAGATCAAGACCAGCAGTTAGAATTGTATTCAGAAGTCTGCTCACAAGAAATGCAGTGCCTGCAACACAGATGGTATGACTAACACACGGACTGATATTTTGTACCAGTGGCGATTGCTAAGTAACCTTCAGACTTTTCCATGAAGTGTGCACTGCCCTAATCTTTCCAGGAGAGGGCAATGAATATTGGGGTAATGGTTGATCTTGCTTCGTTCCATACAGAGATATTTCCTGTTTTTTTTTAATCTTAAAAGCGTTGTCCTCCTTAAAATGTTAGCATATTTAAGACTAGCAGGATACATTCAAACGCTATCTGCCAATAAAAAAATTTACTGAGGAGACAGTTTTAAAGGGACAGATATCCTTTGAGAAAGATACTTTGCCAAACATTAAATGATTCAGATTTTCCTTTTGCTTAAGTTCAGTCTTAGCATCTTGTATTTTTCACATCTCTTAGGACTTAGAGCCTGTCTGGTGGTTTGATTAAGGTGTTAGAGGAGAGGCAGGCAGACTCTGTTCTTGTCCTGATGATGATCGCGATATTGATCATGATAGCTTTTATATAGTGGGTCGAGGCAGCAACGAGACTTCATTTTAGCAAACAGAAACTGGTTTATTCACAAGGAAATTGCACTGAACACACACGAAGGCAGAAGCGTCTTTGCAGAGCTGTGCTTTTAATTTATACTTTTGACAGGTCACAGCTGTGACCAATCCGGCGCCAGGATTTCCCCACACTGGGGTTCTCGTGCCTTTCAACTCAATACATTGCAAACTCATGTATTGTGTATTACGTGCTTATGCAACTTTGATGGTTTGACAGTTTGGATGAATACACAACAATAGCAGTAGCACTTAGACTTATATACAGCTTCACAATCTTTACAGCCCTCTCTAAGCTGCTTACAGAGTCAGCATATTTGCCCCCAAGAATCTGGGTCCTCATTTTACTGACCTCAGAAGGATGGAAGGCTGAGTCGACCTTGAGCTGGTCAGGATTGAACTCCTGGCTCTGGGCAGAGTTAGCCTGCAATACTCTATTCATATGCAAATTCTTTGAAAGAATTGTGCACATATAGAGACAGCTGCAAAGCAGACAGAAAGCAGCTTTATGAGCCTGGAGTAAGTTGCAGCTTCTTTATTGATTCAAAGAAAAGTGCTATGTACATGCTCCTGCATTTGTAAAAGCATTTCTTTCAAAGAATTTGAAAGAATGATAGTCAATATCTTTTCTTCTTCTTTTCCCTTGCCTTGGCCTACTTCTTTTATGTTTAGGAGATATCTCCCCAGTTCTTTTGTCTGATGTGCATTGCTTCTCTCTCTTTTATTTTTCCCTGCAGCTTAAACTATATCTTCAGGAACTGTAGGAATAATATTAATGTAATTTCTAGAAATCCATTTGTTTACATTTCTCTGAATTAAATTTCTCTTCTAAAGAAGCTTTAAATAAAAATTAACTGGGAACAGCTTCCCTTTGTGGCCCCTTTCTTCCCAATCTGCTCCTGTATTCAGAACGTATTTCCAGTAATGTCTGTTTCTCCAGTTTCAGTTTAATACTATTGTTGAAAATGTCACTTTCATCATGAAAGTGGATATTTGTGCTTCTTACTGCTAATAGATCCTTTCAAATGCATTAGAGCACTTAATTTGTGAGAATGGACAAATAGTTGATCTGTAACTGGTAGTGTGTTTGCTTATACGATATAGTACTGTTCTTTCTCAAAATACTTTACAGGGGTGGCTATTCTTGAGTTCAGCCAAAGTCATGAGTGGCATGAATTTTATGTTTTGCCACTGTGGGGGCTCTGCAATCATTGTTAATTCCTGTTGCACAGGTTTTTCTTCCGTAGTGGCAACATTGAACACCCTGAAGACAAACTATTCAACACAACAGTGGAAGTCTTGCCCTTTGATGTACGTTTGCTGAGTATATTGTTAATTATTATTATTATTATTATAAAAAATTCCTGTCTTTTTATATATATTGGTCAATGCAAGGCAACAAACATGGCCAGTGCTCCTTTCTCCTCCTATTTTACTCACAACAATGACTAGGTTGGGTTGAGAGAGTGATTGGGGCAACAATGACTTCTAGGCCTGCCTAGAATTCAGATCTCCTTGTTTCCAGGCGAGTATTTTCAAAATTGCTCCATGATGGAACTCTGAAACTATTCTCCTTCAAACGTTTCTGAATCTTAGTTGTTGATTCTAGTTTAGATTTGCTCATTAACTCTTTTGGGATGGTTTTTTTAAAGTGCAATATTAGAACATTTGTGATTCCCTCAGCTCAGATTAGGTGGTGGTTTTGGAATCCATAGTTGTTGTAGGTAGCCCTCAACTTAGGACCACTAGAGCCAGTCATTATGGGCATTAGTCATAACAGTCGTAAAGTGGATCATCACGTGACCAATTAGATTTTACAAACTTTTTTTGCAGCTGTCATTAAGCAAATGATCATGGTCATTAAGCAGATCAATAATTGTTCAACGAACCTGTTGTTCACTATGGTGTATTTTTGCCAGAAACTGGAAGTAAATGCCAGTTTTTGACAAGAACATTGTATATTGTGTTATGTGATTGCAGAACACTGCAAATGGGCATAAATGCAGGCTGGTTATATGCATCCAAAATGCAGTCACATGACGGTAGGGAGGGCACAGCCATTGGAACTTCAGAACTGGGCCCTACCTACCTTGGGCAGGGTACCTCATAACTTCGAACAGTCAATAAGTGAGCCATCTTAAGTCAAAGACTACATGTACCTGTATTAGAATGCTGAAGACATCATAGATTATTAGGAGCATAAGGCAGATTGTTATTTTGTAGCCAGCTGTCTATCTGGGGTAGCAAAGTATAATCAGAATCTAAATCCCGACATCCTGAGATTACATTGAAAACCTCAAAGCAAGTTCTGCCTCATTATTCTCAATGTGAAATGCATAGTCTGTAACAGAGAAAAGGATTTTCGAGTCTGATCCTTATTCAGTATCCTTCAGTAGTCCTTTATGAGTCCTTGAAAGGCATAAAAAGTTTTTCTAGTGACACTGACTGTTAGAATAATGCTCTCTTTCTCTAAAGGCATAAGTATTGCCTGGTGATTTATTGTCATAGCATTTCACACTGTATACACAGCAGGCTGCCTAAATCCTTATAGCTGCCTTTTTGCAAAGATTGTCTGTTTCCCTGAACAGAGTCTCCAGTCAGATAAGGAAGCCCTGCAGGAGGGGAGAGCAACAGCATTCAAGTACCACAGGACGTCTGATGGCTACATACAGATAGGTAAATTGCTGGTTCAAGTCCAACAATACCCTGCCGGTTGTAAATGGTTATGTTGCTCTTCATATAATGCAAATGCAGAGTGTGATGTCCAGGAAGAGGCAGAATAAGCTTTTTCTGAATTCATTAGCATTTGGCATCAATTGCCCTGCCATTTAATGAGGGGGAAATATGCATTTATTATCAATATTGACCATATTGCCCCATCTAATGATTCTGAG
The DNA here is from genome assembly GCA_032468095.1 of Pareas carinatus. NCBI lineage: Eukaryota > Metazoa > Chordata > Lepidosauria > Squamata > Pareidae > Pareas > Pareas carinatus. Next base: position 55,219 of record JANHFO010004075.1, read on the forward strand.
TACCTCACACTAAAACAAAAAATAAACTCTTCTGACACTCCTAAACATATACTTAGTTATCCATTTAACAATAAGTTGCCTTACTGCAGAGTTTCAAATAATCTAATGTTTACAACAAGCTCAACAACTATAGACATTAAGAAAAGAGAAAGTGGGCCACAACTGTTTAAAAAGGGCCCCAGTAGTCTGGTAAAACAGTTCCACTTTAACAGCTCTTCTAAAGATATCCAATGTGGGGGTAGAGCAATCCACAGAAATCTTAAATCTAGAGATCACACACCTATCACTTCCTGGTGGGCAAATGAAAGTGGGCAGCAGATTCAGTTCAAATGAAGCAACCTGTTAGGTATCTGGGAACACGTCGCATGGAGCTTTTTCAGTAAAAGCCAGGGCTTTTTATTGTGCTTTGAAATCTTTTGGCAGCCAATGCAGCAACTACAAAATCAATGTTATAATAATAGAGCAACTCTCGTGTTTCGAGCTGCCGTTTACAAGTAGTTTTCAAAGAGACCCAAGTGAAGCATATTACAGTAATCGTACATCAAGATGATGAGCATGTGAGTAAGTTCACCATCCCCCACTCCAAGAAAGGTCACAGCTGGAACACCAGCCATATTGGGTTAGGTTTCTCCTGACCACCGGTCCACCTGCTGATCAAGGAAAACTGTGAGTCCAGAAGAATGTCCAGGTCATGAACTTTAGGATAAGCCATTAGCCATTAGGGGAAGAAAAGGAGATCAGTATTTTTTCAACAGCCATTTAAACAGTATTTAAACTTAGTTCTTCCACTCCAATCTTTCATAGTCTCTCAACCCTTGCTGAAGACTTCAACAGCACTTCTAGTTCAGCCTGGGATTAGATTATAATTGGGTATCATCAGCATGTTGATACTACTTCACCCCAAACCAAGAGATGATTTGTCCCTATGTTTTCATATATAAGTCATAAAGCATGAAGGAGACAGCAGAACCTTGTGGCACTCCATAGAAGAGGAATCAAGTGCTTAGGCACTCATCCCATTGTGATACCAACTGGAACTTCCCAGCGGGGAAGGAACAGAACCACTGTAAAATAGTGAATCACTTCCAGGTCATCCAGGGATATGCTATTAACATGACTGAGAGAATAAACACGACCAAAAAGATCGTATTTGCCTCATTTACATGAGGCTGGCTCCAGGAAGTAGTGGAGGCTTCTTTGAGTGAGGGATTCTTGCCTACCGCCTTGAAGGAGGCGGTGGTGAGACCTCTCCTCAAGAAGCCTTCCCTGGACCCGGCTGCTTTTGTAAACTATCGTCCCATCTCCAACCTTCGAAGGTTGTTGAGAGTGTGGTGGCATATCAGTTCACCCGACACCTGGAGGAAACTGTCTACTTGGACCCACGCCAGTCCGGCTTCAGACCTGGTTACAGCACTGAAACAGCATTGGTCGCATTGGCAGATGATCTCTGGAGGACCCGGGATAGGGGATGTTCCTCTATCCTGAACCTGTTAGACCTCTTGACGGCTTTTGATAATGTCGATCATGGTATATGCTGCGCCGGTTGGAGGGGTCGGGAGTGGGAGGCACTGTTTTGCAGCGGTTCTCCTCCTATCTCCTCCTGGGTCCCTTCGGGGAGAAGGGCGGTATAGAAGTCTTAATAAATAAATAAAATATCTCTCCTACCGGACACAGACGGTGTTGACAGGAGGGTAGAGGTCAGCCTGTTATGTGGGGTCCTGCAGGGGTCGGTTCTCCCACTCCTCCTGTTCAACATCTACATGAAGCCACTGGGTGAGATCATCCGTGGCTTTGGGATGGAGTATCATCAGTACGCTGATGATACTCAGCTATACATCTCCACCCCAGGCCACCCCAACGACTGCAGATGGTCCAGAATGCCATCCTTTCAGTTAATTCGTTTTAATTTTGGAAGATACTCACTGAACTATACATACAATTGCAACTTGTGTGTGCAAACTATATTGAATATATTGAACACTATTCAATAAAATTTAGCTATATTTGCACTGGTATTGTAGTTAACATCCAGCACTTCATCCTGAGAGTTGACAACTCGTCTCAGTACTACAAGGATCAGCTTTAAAATCCTAAATATTTCTTTTCATCTCTTTCTATAGTATTCATGAATATTTTTAACATTCAATTTCTGTGAGTTTTTCATTTTACTTTGTTGTGACTTCTCCAATTTAGAATTTGCCTCTCTTCACTTTTGGAAGCTAGAAACCAAGAGCTACACTGATAATTTTTTGCAAGTACAATCCAGACGACTTTGTAACAATATATAACACAGAATACATCAAATTTCATTCAAAGTTCAAGGGTTGATGAAGAGCAGCTGTGGCTGTTCTTCACATAATACTATATTGCTCCCAGTATTATGTTATACAGTGGGACAAATAATGAGGATACCAATTTTTTAGAAATAAGATATAAAAATATGTTGACTTGTTGGTTTAAGTAGACAGCAATTTATCAATTTTCAAATATGCACTTTAGACTAAGTTTTAAACTTTATTCCATCAATTCATCTGAATTCTGCTAAAGAACACTTTAGTCAAATGAGGCAGATATTCATTAGCTCCTTTATCTCTCTTTACAGTAAAAAGTGGGAAATGTTAAACAATTAACCAATTTGGTATTTGATTATGTTAAATAGTATGAACAATAATCTCACAGGGGATTATGAAGAAATGAAATACATGAAACAGTTCAGCTCAATCAATGAACTATGAACATTTAGTTTCCTTTCATATGGTTTACTAACCTTGACTTGAAAGTTAATAATTGTGAGTGGAATACCAGTAGTCCTTAAAGTAGAATAATTTGTTTAATTACCATTTGAAATTACAGCTGCATTGAAAAAAGTGACTTACAACCTGCCCTTGCACTTCCATCACTGCAGCAACCCCATGGTCATATGAGCAAAATTTGGGTCCTTGGCAACCAGTATGTATTTACAATGGTTGCCAAGTCCCAGAATCACATGATCACTATCTACAACCTTCCCAAGGATCTTCTGACATGCAAGTTTGCTTAACCATCGTGGCTAAAAAGTTCATAAAATGATTACTTTGTTTAGCAATGGAAGTTCCTGTTCTGTCTCAATTGCGGGTGAGATATTCTGTAGAGCATCTTGAAAGAAAGACTTGTGCAGCCCCACCCTGCCTTAACTGCAGCCCCAACTATCCCATGAAAGCAGAAGAGGGAATGAGGGAATGATGAGGCTATGAGCTAGAAAGGACGGAGAAGTCAAAACTGTGCTCACCTATCCCTTGTGTCAACTGCTGCATATTTCACACTGAACATCTTTAGACTAGGGGTCCCCAATCCCTGGTCCATGGACTGGTCCGGGTCGACGGCATGTCAGCAACCGGGCCGTGTAAACAAGCCAATCCCTATCACAGGATGCAGGCATCATGCAAAACCACGCCCCCTCCAGTCCATGGAAAATAATGTTCTTAATTTATATATGTATTTTGTATTTTTTAATATTGCCTTAAGTCCCTCAAGAGAAGGGCAGAATAGAAATAAAATTTATTATTAATTTATTATTATTATTTCTCCATGGAACTGATCCCTGGTGTCCAAAAAGTTGAGGACCGACCTTTTAGACCATTATGCGCCCTCATTTCCCTACTTCTCTTTTATCTAAAGTAACGTGTATATTGCATATGTGTGCGCGTGTGTGTGTGTATACTTGCTCTCTCTTGTAATCATAACCAT
>JANHFO010004075.1:59508-74684 GCA_032468095.1 Pareas carinatus
GCCCGTGTACGTGTGTGTGTGTGTATAGACACACACACACACACACACACACACACACACACACACACACGTGTGTGTGTGTGGGGGGGGGGAGGTTTGTATAGACCTTTACAAAAGAGCCTGGGGAACAAAAGAAAACATGGTGACAAATGATTCCGCAGCGCCCTCTGCTGGGCATCTGGGAAGGCTTTTCAAACAGTCACCCACCCTTTACCGTTCTGATCAAAAATGTTGCAGTAGGCAACATTTGTTGTGTATTTGTTGCCTGCAGCATTTTCTTGCATTACAGTAGACAGTATTGTCAGACTAGCTTTTGTTTTGTTTGCAGATTCTTTTTACCTCTAAAAACCTGTCATTTGTAAAGGTTCTCTTGAGATATATTGTACTAGAAATTGCAGCCTTACTTAAAGTTTCTGCTTTCGGCATTCGTAAAGGACACAGTAGCATAGCACATGTACAATTTACTTCCACCACCACATGTTTAGCAGTTGTTGGAAAAGAAGAGGTCAGATGGAAAGTATGCTGGAATCCAGCCTGATAGGGAGCCTTTAGTCGAAACTGTGATATATAGCTGGTAATGTTCAGGACTTGTGAATTAGCATAACAAATACGGTATCTATTGAGAAATGCCAGAGTGTTGTGTGTTAACATTAACCCATGACAGTATGGCATCTAGGCAAACACAGTAAACACGCTTGTGGGGTAAAATCATCCCTTGAAATCTCTCCATTCGATTTCAATTGATTGAGACCTGGATTTTCTTTTTAAAAATAATCTAGTATTAGAGCCTATCATGACAAAATAAAGTAAACTTTTACTCCAGCCAATGCATACAGTTGACACAGGCTTTTTTTCTCAAAAAGAGGGAGGTGGCGGCTTCATAATTAAAATTGTGCTTAAGACTGATTGGAATTGCAAAGGGAGTACCAAAGCCTGCCTGGTGATATAAAAAAATTGGCTGCTTACGCTGGAACAGCTTCACAGAGAGCTCATATCCGGCTAAAGTCCTGCTGTCTGTCTTCTCACAGGCTCATTTTCAAAGGGCATTGCTGAAGGAGAAGTGGACCCTTCCTTTGGCCCTCTGGAAGCAATACGACTCTCCATCCAGACTGACTCTCCCGTGTGGATAATCTTGAGTGAGGTAATTGGCTGTTCTGGTCAAGCTATTAAACGGGAAGGGGGTACAAATGCCGACTGTTTTCTCCTACAGGGTCCTTTCAGTGGCAGGCTTATCTGACTGCACAGTAAGGAGCTATTGTTTAATCATTCCAGCCATGTGCCAAAGCATCTAAAATTACATCTCTTAACACACAAATTTTTCAGTCACAGCTAGTAAATGCCACTGCCACAGGCTTGGGACAGGTGTAATAGTCAAGGTGTCTCACGGAGGCTTCAGCTGCTGTGAGTACCTGGCATGATAATTTCCAGGATATACAGGTAGACCTTGCTTACCAACCACTCATTTAGTGACCATTCAAACTTATGGCAACTTTGGAAAAGGAGACTTACAACCAGTTCTCAAGGTTCTGACCATCCCAGCATCCCCACGGTCATGTGATTGTTGAGTTGGATGTTTGGCAACCAGCTGGCACTTATGACGGGCACAGTGTCATGAGATTGCCACTTGCGCCTTTCCCTGCTGACTAGTTAATGGGAAACTTGGCAGGGAAAGTAACAAGTTACTCTTGTTTGTTGACTCCCTCCCCTGGCAGAAGCGACTCCCAACCCACTGCTCTTCCACTGCTCTGCCTGACTGCTGGCCTTCTTGTAAGCTGCCTGGGACTTATTTAACAACTCGCAGTCCTCGCTTAATAACAGCAATGGAAAGTGTTGGGACTGTTGTAGCTAAACAATGCAGTCATGTAACATTGCGCTTTACGATTATGTCACTCAGCAATGGAAATTCTGGTCCCAATTATTGTCAATAACTGAAAACTATCTCTATGTTCTGAGCTGGTATATAATATTTGTCCGCAAGCCTTCTCTACAGCTGTAGGTAGATGTTTCTGGTTGGTGTGTTCACAGACCAAATTTTATTTCAGCTTTTATGAATATGAACCTCCAAGGAGTTCAATGTAATCTTGCTTGTTTCGTTATCTTGGAAAATGCAACCTACCCAGGATAATCACAGGCATGAAGGAAGATTTAATAGCCAAATCTTCTAGATGGCCCATTTACTTATATAATGCCATAAGACAGGAATTCTTAAACTGTAAGTCATAACTCCATGGGTGGTAATGAGGAAATTAAAGGGGCGGGGTCCCAGTTTTCTGGATGGCCAGAAGTTGAAAAGTGGAAAGACTGGGAGTGCAGCTTCTCTAGAGCTCTGATTCTTAGGGAAGGTGCCTGTGCTATGGAGCTGGTCAGGAGGAGAAAGGGGCACTTCCCTGAAGCCAGGAAAGCGAGCATGATACTGAGCTCACTACTTTGGAAATCTGCTGGTAGAAACGGCATGCTCACAATCACTTCCGATCCACTTCTTGCTGGGCAGCTACTTTCACCAGCATGAAGGCACAGGGTGGCAGGAATTAGCAGGCAGACCCCGCTCAGGAGCTGCCACACGCCAAATTCCTACATCTGTGAAGAACAAGAAGTCTAGTGGAGAAGCCCCCTCATCCCTGTGGCCTTGGCACCTCAGCCACATTTTCCTCCAGTGTTTAGTAGTCCTCTTCCAATCCTTCTCCCTCTGCCAGTTGCAGGCCTTGGAAGCTCCCAAAGCTGACACAGCTGCTTTAAGAAGTTCTTTTGCTTCCCAAGGAAAGCTCTCCAGATTGCTTCTAGAGATTAGAAGGAACATCCTAAGATCCACTCCATCCAATGAAGGCTGCTAAAGCCATTGGGTCATTATGACTAGAATCTACAAGAACACCCCTTACCTTCGTTTCTTGACTTTGAAGATCCTTATTAAATTGCCAATCAAAAACATGGCAGGAAGGAATGTTGTCTCCAAGGACAAAAGCCTGGTTGCTCACTCCATGTGGCATTTACATCCACTAGTTTGTGGCCAGGAGAAGTGTGACATTTCTTAGGTGCAGCTTCATCAGCTGCCATAAAATCAGAGGTTACTTTGCCTTCAACAGTAGCTTCCCCTCCAAGCTGTTGGCTTCCCGGTGTTCCTGGCAATGTTCCAATTCTGTTCGACCCAGACAGCTGACGAGTGATGGGAATTGGGATCTGGAATGCGTGCAAAAAACACCACCCAGCTGGAGAAGATTTAATTCTTTCAACAGCTATTGGAAATCTAATAATATCGATAATGAGATTATAACACTTGGGGGTTACCAAGTTGCTCTTGATAATCTATTACTGTTTTGTTGTTATAAGGAGTCACAATACCATAAAGTTTAATATCATCAAATGTAAGAACCACTCCTATAGCTCAAACAACAACTGCTATAGGAAAGCCAGCAACACATTACATTTTAGGGCCTTAAAAATCAGGGCATCATATTAAGCCATTGTGTGTTTCATTTGGGTGGTTAGGTGAACATAATCACTGTGGCTTGTAATCATAGTTTATGATTCAGCATATTCCGCAAACAGTCGGTGTTTGGATTCGTAATCACATAATTCTGTCGGACAATGAAATCCTTCCACAACACAGAAAAAGATAACTTGTAGTTTGGACAATAATTTTGTTGTGCAGCTTATTCTTTTGTAAGAGAGATAATTTATAAGCCCAAATGCTGATTGTCTGAATTCTGATCAGTTTTCCTTTGTTGTTCATGTACTTTCAGATATTCCTGAAAAAAACTGACTGATCTTGAAGATACAGGGAGTAACATATCCAATGGCTTTCTAGCTCTTCCATTCTTCTAAGACAGTGAAGAAGCATCAGAATGAGTGGCTACTAATGAAGCAAAGCTAGATGCGTAAAGAGCGCCTCCTGCCCCAAGAACAGGAAGAAAAATCTTGCGGTGAAATTTGGGAGAACCTTGGAGTTTTCTTACCATTCTTAAATGAGGAAGAGAAGAATTTTTCACACGTGGGTGCTGGGACTGAATACAAGAAGCACCATTGCTGACTTATCTTATAGTCAGTTGCCTTTGCAGCTAGAAAACAAGCATAGAAACAAATGAGATGAACTTTCTGTGTAGAAGGTTTGTTTTTTGTTCTCTTGAGTAAGGACCATGTTGTTCCTATATTTCTTTCTTCCTCTCCTGGATATTGATCCAGAATGTATCGTTAAAAGGTACATTTAGAAGTGGAGGTTTATGGAATGTGAAGCTAACAGAAGGGATGCGTGACAGCCGAGCACTTTTCGAAAAGAACCAAGATGTAATAATACTTGACCTCCAACTTTTCAAGTAACCTTTGCTATGGTTCACACCTGACAACAAAATGCAAAGGAGAACCATTCTTAAAAATTGCAGAGGTGACAGATGACAGGGATATATATATATATATAAAAATAATAACATGCTAGAACCACCATGGTTGGTCATGCCTCCTCCTTACAACAACAGATCGTGTCAACCTCTCCAGTCTCTTCATGCCTTGGGAATCAGTGCAAAGTTTATACCCTTTTAAATCCATCTCTCTGTAATGTACTGGTTGATGTGAATTTTTTAAAAAAGAAAAAAATGTAGGTCAATTATCAAAGGATAGAGGTTACAGTATAATTTAAAACAAAAACCCAATGTCTCTAACTATACACTGGAATGCATTATACTACTTTCATGTGCTGTATTTTTTTATTATTTGATACATTTGATTTTTTTTCCAAGAGTGTGCGTGCATGTGTGTGAATACCCATACACTCACAGACACACACACACATACTGCACACTGTAGAAAGCGTTTTACTGCATTTTCCTTAAGCAGAGAAATCTGACAAACTGAAAATATTTTACACGTATATTATAAGTATGTGAATGATTTGTCTTTTTGCATGAAGGTATAGCTATAGCCAAGAGATATTTTTGCAAGGGGGAAAACTTCTATTAAAAGCAAAACTTAGCCATTTCCTCTGCATGCCAGTGTCTGTGCAATACGAAGAATATTAGCATACCGAAACTGGGCATTTTACTTCCTTAAAAATACCCATTATAAACCAGAAGATAGGTGTTTTGTCCCCTAATAAATGTTTTTATAATTTATAATTCACCTTCATCTTTCCTAGGCCATGAACTTGCAGACTCTTACTTAACCTTGCTGGATCCAATTGGATGCCCGTCTCGTCTAGTATATTGGGCAGTGGGAAAAATTTTCCACTTGGATTGCAGAACATTTATCTGACATGAAAGTTACTAATCTTTTCAACCAATTTAAGCAAAGCCATCTAACAGGCCTATAATTTGTTGAATCTTTTAGATGGGTCACTTTTCAGTTCATTGGTAAACAGATTTTAGAGACCTGGAACATATTTTAGGAGAAAAACTGCAGCTTCACATTTGATATCTTTTAAATCTCTTAAGTTAATATCTTCTGAATCTAATGCTTTCTTTATTTTCAATTTGTCAAAAAGATCTAGAAGTACAATTCCCAACTTAACGCTGATGGAATTCAGTAAATTTTTAGGCATCTTTAGACCATTCACTAGTCTTTCCGTTTCCATTGACATTATGTTTCCAAGACATTATTTTAATTAAAAGAAATAGGAAATTGGCGTGCTCTGAAATACTCAGCTATCTTCTGGTATCACCTTTATTCCCAAAGACCTTCTGGGCCTCAAATGGATATAAAAGGGTAAATATAAATAGGAGCAGGAGCGTACATATGGCAGGTAGTGATTTGGTAAATCAAAAGTTTGTGCATGTTTATATCCTTTGTACTAGATACTCAGTGGTGTGATTTGTCAGTAATAAGACTGATCAATATAAATATGGGCTGCTGTAGCTTAGATCTGCTGAAGTTTGTTCAGCAGCCAAGGGCAGCCCCATATAGAGTGAATTACAGTAATTTTAAAAAGATATGAGGAGGGTACGACTTACTGGCCTCACTAAAGTTGGTCCTTGGATTATGACAGTTCTGTTCAGTGACCAAAGTTATGATGGCAGTGACGAAAAGGGGGCTCATGTCCAGTCATTGGAAGTTCTGACTGTCGCAGGGTCGCCACAATCATATCACAATCTGGGCGCTTGAGTGCCCAGGTTATGATTACAATATTGCGGTGTGCTGTGATCTTCATTTGCATCTTTCTCTCCCAGCTTCCCACAAGCAAAGTCAAGGGAGAAACCAGCAGGGGAATCCACAAGTCACCCCCGCTCTTTTTCTCCTAAAAGTCCTTCGGCAGAGTATGAGATCCCAGGAATAATATTGTGTTCCACGGTCCCTGCCAGCCCACCCTTGCTCGGTAGTACCTACCTGCAGCATTGCTTGCCTAGGATTTCAGTCACCCTAGTCCTCTCTTAATGACCTACATAGTCTCTATGACATTAACTGGGATTGCTGTTGCTTTAACAACCACATTAGTTATAGAAATCCCAGGCCTAACTGCTATTACTACCCAAGGATTACCTGTACATCCTGTTTGAGAGTTGCATCTACTTTTGGATAGATGAGGCAATAAGGACACCAGTATGGGTAATCAAGGTTTTATTCCAAGGCAATATAATCTTGCACCTCTTCTGATAGTCAGGAAACTTGTCCAAGTCAGCAAGTGCACATTGACTCCCAGGTTAGGTCTGTTTTAAAGTTCCACTCTTCGGACTGGGGCTTCTGACTGGTTTGTATACAGTAGACCACAGGTAATAATCATACACAGTATGTCTGCTCATCTCTGCCAAGGACAAAGGTGGATTGGTGTATCTTATCAATATGTCTATCTGTCTTTACCAAGAACAAGGAGGAAAAATTTATCCTTTATCTTCTCTTACCCTTGAAAGGCCACATTACAGGCAATAAGTGCCTTGTTTATATCAGGTGGTTCTAGCCAAGAGCAGAGAGAATCGTACCACTATTTTGAATTTTGAAGTTAACTGATCTAGTGTACTAAATACTCAAATGTATTTCACTGTGCAGCTGTTATATGGAAATATAGAATTTGGCACACATCACTACTCATTTCTACCATGCCAATCTTCCAATAGGACCTCCATTATACTGGCCCATTAGCTTAAACTAAGCAAAGGCTTTTTTAGTCATCGCATCCAACTGCTCCTCTAGAAGGCACTATGAGTTTATGAGTCCCAAAAGTGCTTTTCCAAAGGCAACTGGACTTGAAGACGTTTCTCTTCTTATCCAAGAAGTTCAGTTCTCATCCAAGCTTCTTGGATGAGAAGTGAAGCATCTTCAGCGGAAAAAAAATAAAGTCCAGTTGCCTTTTGAAAAGTACCTTTGGGACAGCCATGACCTGGATGACTGAGAATCTCCATAGACATTTATGAATTCAAGAAGATTCCCAGGTTCCCAGTCTGCTCTCTCTGTGGCTTAACTTGAAACTTTAAAGTGTTATAATCACAGACAATCTTGGCTTCTAAATTAGCAGCCCCCCCTTCTTGTTCTGGTTGATTCTGAGCCTGTTTCTCCCCATCCAAATTCTGACCATCTCCCAGCAATGGTCAGGACACCTGCATTTTCAGTTTACCTGAAATGAAGATGTACAAGTGGGGATCTTCAGTATATCGATGATACCACATTGTGAACTCATATGACTTCTTCCAACTTCATATGATAGTAAACAGGATAGCGAAGCCCCAAGTTGCTCCATAATAGATTATCCTAGGACCTGACTCTTCCCTCACCAGATTAGATCCACCTCACTGCATGGGATGGAGCTATAGTTAAAATAGTACCTATAACTCCCAATCTTTTGACTATTTTAAAATAATATGAATACAAAAGAGAAAAAAATAAAATCAGGACAATTATATATATTTTTCTTTTAACGACCCTATAATCCCTTGCATCAGGGTGGAGTTGGGATGACTGAATGGAGCAGAGTGTTTACTGACTGGATACCCTTCCTGATGCCTATGCGAAGCAAATATTTTCTCTCTGCGTCCTGAGAGATAAATACCTGCCGCTACCTAGGATCAAACTCACAGCCTCCTGATTGTGAGGTGAAATACAATTAGAATTATAATAAAGACAAAATCAGCTTAATTGAAAACCACGGTAAAAGAGTAAACCTTTCAATGAACTTATTCATATATAACCTCATTCCTGCAACTGGATGTGTCTTTTTCTGAGAAAAGCCCAATTAAGATTCTTTAAAAGAAACTCCCAATTTCATCCATGGTTCCTAACAATCATTTCAAGCTCATTTGACTCAGACTTAATTCTGGTTGTCTTCCAGTAGTCTGGATCTCATGAGCATATCCTCTTAATACAAGACTTTGATTCCAACTGCATTGAATCCAGACCTTGACTGGCCCTCTTGATGTCTCATGTTCCTTGTTCAAGGTATCAAGCAGATAGTAGTAGCCTAATAGTAAGTACATCATGTATTATTCAGAATTTTATCTTCTAAGTAAAAGTCTTACAATTTAACCATTTTTTTTTACCACAGGAGATAAATATAACAATACTACTGTGAGTAAAGCCATAGGAACATTAACAGAAAACAAAGCTAGCATTCCTAGAAAATTAGTTCTAAAAGGCTGATGTACAAAACTATTTTAATTTGAAAAAAAGAGAAATGAAAGTTGAAAACTAAAGCGCAATTGCTGAGAATTTTGTCAGTTGAAAGTGATGTGAATGGCTTTTAAGGAATCAAAAGTATCTCACAAAGTGAACAAGTAATCCCACGGTGGACAAACCAATAAGAATGACAAGAACTCCAGCGCTGCAATACATGGGGCCCAATCTGTGCAAATGGGGGGGAAAAGATAAAATTAATTGAGGCTGGCTGTTGCCATAGTAATGCCAGTGTTCTCACAAAGAGCTTCCATAGCAACTTGGTAAATGGACCGGGAGAAAACCCTGCAGATATGAGCTGTATTAATGCCCATCCAGCAAATATTAACTGACTGACTTGCAACTACTAGTGTTGTAGTTTGGTAACAGGCAAACTGAACGTACATCCTCAGCTTTGACACTTTTTCCCAAAGTAACCTGTCAAGTTCAGACCTTCGTCCTTCCAAACTCACTAGACGTGGCATGTCCTTGAGTTGATCTAGATATGCTCAATTCTATACCTTATCTTGGACTAACGACAGAAGGCTAGGGCCATGCCTGCTTCTGGCCGTTTCTTTTCTTAAAATATTATGAGGGGAAAATGATTTAGAACGGGTGGGGAGCGATGGCCCCTTTATGACTTGTGGACTTCAACTCCCAGAATTCCTAAACCTCTGGTGTAGAATGAAAGAAAAGTTCCAAGATGCTGTATTTTCTTCGCTAAATTATCAATGAAGTGCTTAATCTGTGTCAAATCTATACCCCATGGGGCTAAATATAAAATTAATGTATTCCTGGGGGCTACTTGGGAGACAGGAAGTAGGGAAGGAAAAAAACCACCTAATTTGTTTTATGCAAGGGATGGGTCTTGTACTGGAAAATATTATCTTGCAGAATGTTAGCTGCCTGTAGCCTAAAGTAATCTAGTTCAGAGATGGATTTGTGTGGCTTTCAAGGCTACAAAAGCCACCTTGAACATCAGCAAAATTACTTGTCTGAGAGACAGGAATTACTCACCTTCTTTCAGCAGAATGTGCATATCCTCTAAAGTATTGGTAGCGAGCACAGAGGTAAATTAGTCCACAGAATGCAGCCAAAACTACAGAGAAGGCAGTAAAGAGTTACTTAGAAAGTTTACCAAATACTGGTTTCAATAGGAATAGGAAATTCATTAAAAAGGAGGGGCTTTTTTGTTGTTGTTAAAAACACAGTTTTCCTGAGGCAGCTCGAGGTCAGGACACAAGTACAGCAAATTAGATTTGCAGCATGATGCTGGGATACATCATCCTTTTTGCATTGTTGGAGTGATAAAGGAGCCATAACTGCCACTACTAAATATTGTATGCAGTGAAGGCGGTAGGCCTGCCTTTCCCAAGCCCCCAAAAGACCCTTGCCCAGCTACTCAGCCACCAGCTACTTGGAGTGGTGGGAGCTTTTACAGCTTAAGGGGACTCGCCTTGCCTTAACAATGAAACACAATAAAATTCCGCAAGAGTCACTGCTTTAAAAAGAACTTTTGTGACAATTGAGGATTAATTAATAAAAGAAAGTTTAAATCACAATTTCTCTATTTAACCTTTATTTTTAATCAATTTATTTGTAAGCTGTCTCAATTACCAAAGTGACTCTAGGAAACATATAATACCTTTCTGAAAAATCGGGAGGCAGGGGGGAATCATTAACAAAACCAATATCATAAAAATATTTGGAAAGAAAAACGCCAAACCTGTTCTTAGTCTGCTTTCTCTGATGAACTGAATATAGCCGGGTTTGTGGAATTTAAATCATGTAAAGGAGCACTATTATCTAGATCCTGCCATTACATATTAGCACAACTGCACAAAATTTTAGGCACAAGCAATAGCATTCATTCTTGGCTTCCCGTGTAGCTTGAGCTACACCGTTTCCCTGAAAATAAGACCTCACCAGATGGCATGATTTTTCAGAAGGCTCATAATATAATCCCTACCCAAAAATAAGCCCCAGTTAAGATTTTCCAACAGACGCATTTATTTCCCTGAAAATAAGACCTAACCAGAAAATAAGTCCAAATGCATCTTTTGGAGCAAAATTTAATATCGACCCGGTCTTTTTGTTCTTCCCTACACTAGCCTGATCCAGATGGAATCTATTTTACGCAAAACCTCTTATGAAGCTTCTGACAAATCTAAGAGGCAAGACACAGTTACTGCATAATGGTGTCTCACATATACAGCTATTCCTCAACTCACAACTCATTTAATGATCAAAGATACATCAGCGCTGAAAAAAGTGACTTATGACTGTTTTTCACCCCATAATTGTGACATCCCCACAGTCACGTGATCAAAATTCTTGGTAACTGACTCATATTTATGACGGTTGCAGTGTCCCAGGGTCATACGATCTCTTTTTGTGTCCTTCTGACAAGCAACGTCAATGGGGAAGCCAGATCCACTTAACAACTGTGGTAAGAAAGGTCATGAAATGGGGCAAAGTTCAGTTAACAATGTCTCGCTTAGCAACAGAAATGTTGGGCTCAGTTGTGTTCGTAAGTCGAGGACTCACTGCAATCGCTCTTCTTCAGCTTTTTTCTCATGTGTATTGACCTCTTACATCATTCACAGGTAGTGCATTTTAGATCAAGAGTGGAAAACATCAGATTGACCATAGATGCGCCACAACATCTTGGAGCAATCAAATGAAGTGGGAGCCCCTGTGCAGGTGATGCGAAAGTCAGTTGTAGATACAGAAAACACCAGGGAAACCCAACCTCCATCATCTCTACCACTGCAAACCTGAGGCCTTTCTTGAGGAAAACTCCACCCGGCTACTGGATTTTAATACTTAACTCTATTTACAATGCAGTTATAAGCATAACACTAAAAATAAAAAACTATGGAGGGATTTTTAAAAGTTCTCTAGTTTCTCACTTGTCATTCTATATTTTTACTTGAAGACCACAGTTGAGAGAGTTCAAATTAGGAATTTAATTCTTACCTTGATGGGAAAAGAGTCCAGCCACCCATAAGAGGGAGAGAAATATTGGGAAATATTCTGAGCAATTTGCTCTGATAAAACAAAGAAGAAAACAATGAGATTGCAGCTGATGGGGAAAAATAATTGGGATTGAATAAATCTGTCACATTTGCTCTGATTCTCATTTTTTTGACATCTTAATGTTCATTTCAGCCCATATTCAGAATCCATTCATAAATTCATCTGAAACCACTGCATTTCATTTAATGACCATTTAAAGTTACAGTGATACTGAAAAAAGTGACTTATGACCATTTCCCACACATCCCCATGGTCACCTGATCAAAATTCAGACGCTTGGCAATTGGTTCATATTTATGACGGCTGCAGTGTCCTGAGGTCATGTGATCAGTTTTTGTGACCTTCTGACAAGCAAAATCAATGGGAAATCCAGATTCACTTAACAGCCTTGTTACTAACTTAACAAATGCAATGATTCAATCAACAACTGTGGCAAGAAAAGTCGTAAAATGGGACAAACTCACTTAACAAATGTTTCACTCAGCAACATAAATTTTGAGCTCAATTGTGGTCGTATCTCGAGGACTTACTGCATAGAAAAAAACTTGTACATATTTTCAAAACATGTCTCCTCTGTGCTTTTTTGCAGCTATAGTATTTTTGCAACCTGTGCATTATTTTTCCACTTCAAAACAGTGGATCTTTTTGTTCCAGTCTAAAAAAACTAGCAACTATGATCATACTGTTGAATTGCATGCTTGGTGGGTAGTAACAAATGAAAATTCCATTTGATTACAGAAATGAAAGGTTTGCCTTTTTAAAGTGGACTTACATTCTAAACCAACTTGATACAAGAAAAAAAATGAGACCAAAATGGAGGTTAAAAAAATGGAAGAAGTGATAATTACAGTATTGAGGTGTAATTACACAGAAACTGGACATTTGCCTCAGAGGTTTTATGGAAAAGATAAGTGTTGAAGAGGAATTGCTTATAATTAGTTCTAATCTTTATTGTTCTATATCAGAGTCTCTTCTGGCAACATAAATAAATCATTAAAACAATAAAGCATCAGGAATAAAGCCCCAGACTGTGAAAGTGAAAGAAAATAAAATGTCTGCTGCTGGAAAGATAACAAAGTAGGCATTAATAGACTCATCTGAAGATAGTATTCCCTAGTGGTTGAAGGTTGAGGATGGAGGTAGGAGGGGAAGCAAAGTCCTATCACTTTTTTTAAAAAGCTCTATTCTAGAGTTTCTTGCATATGAAATTAAGCCTCTGATTATAGGTTAGGTACCAATATATGGGGGAGCGATATGTCTGTTAAGATCATGGTGTCTAGCATGGAGGACCTCGTAGGTGAATATGGTAGGCCTGGAATCTGTTCCAACACTGGCGTATAAGGAAGCGTAACTGCTTACTTACATGTATATCCTCCTACCTACCTAATCTTATACTACCCAAACTGCAATTGATTGGATAGAACGAGCTCCATTCTCACAGATAGACCAGTATCTGACCTTTTGATCATTTCCTTCCTTCAAGGGAAAATGGACAAATTTTAACTAACTTCTCCTAGAGGGGAATGTTGAAAAGCATAAGCATTTCCAGTGAAAAGGCTCTCTTATTATATAACTGCAAATAAAAGAGGAAGCTGGAAATACCATGTTTCCCCGAAAACAAGATACTGTCTTATATTAATTTTTGCTCCCAAAGATGCGCTAGGTCTTATTTTCAGGGGATGTCTTATTTTTCCACCGAAGCCGCCCAAAACCAGAAGTCCGAGACGTCGCACTTCCTGTCTGCTCCAGCTGCGCTGGAGGGGAGGCCTTATTATCGGGGACGTCTTATTTTCGGGGGATGCCTTATATTTCAGTGAGAGGCAAAACTGTAGGTAGGTCTTATTTTCAGAGATGTCTTACTTTCGGGGAAACAAGGCAGAACTTCATTTGCTGATCTCGGAGTATGGATGAATTGCAAAGGTTAAATGATGCCTCGGAATAAGCAGGAAGTCAGTGCAATTCACTCTGTATAAGTAGTATATAGTCCCTCTGGCAGCATTTCGAACTGATCAAAATCACACTTTGGAGCTGCCGGTCATCTTACGAACATCTTGTGACAATAATTCAAACAGGTGATTAGCAAGTGCCCATCTGTTTGGAAGAGTCCGAGTCAAAAGAGAGTAGGTTGGATACTCAGTCCATTTGATTTTAAAGATAGCAAACAGCACATGCCTCTCTTTATGAGCGTAGGCAAGGAACTAGACACTTTTATCTGACTTGGTGAGCCTAGAGCTGTATTTCTCAACCTGGCCACCCTCCAGATGTGTGAGAATCAGCACCCAGGATTCTCTGCTGTGGCCATGCTGGCTAAAGAATTTGAAGGATGTCTCACGTTGGAACAGGGTATCTGGAACATCTCATATTTGGAACAAACTGGGGGTCCCTCCACTCTGGAAAGCAGGTCGCTTTAGCAGAAAAGTCAAGAAAACAAAGCCTTCATTTCCTTAGAATGTGCAATATTCTTAAACACTTTGAACATGTTTGTGGATATCAAACCAGAGAAAGAGACCAGAGGAATCCCGCAGACTTCCCAGTTACTCCACATAATATTTGCCAAGATCCTCCCATCTGGCCATAATTAGATGACATTTTAATGCCCAGCGTGTGCCCAATTCATTGTAAAACTGCAGTCTGAAAATAGATTCATGAGAAAAGTGAAAGGAAGTTGAATGCGGTGGCAAAGTGTACTTGAGAAGAACACGGAGTAAAGAAATCTGCTGAAGTGGCTTGATCCTACAGAAAGAATGAATGAAAATCAAACCACCAAGGAAATATATGAAGGAAGAGGGAATGGATTGAGAGGAAGGAAACTGAGAAAGTCACAATTGAATAGGGTGAATGAGATGCTAAGAAAGAGAAGAGAGAAGTTTTAAAGAACAAAAAGGCAAGTCAGAAAGTCATAAAAAGCTCTAGAAAATGTATTACTATAAATTAGATCTAGTTATGCTTTCTCTCCCTCCACTTTTCATGTTTTATTTGAGTTTTTCCTTGCTTCTTTTATGTACTTTACATAACATTGTTTAGCTTAAAAGGGAATAACTTGATTGCTTCTTCTAAATGCATTTCAAGGGCAAAACATTTTTTAAAACAAAGCAAAACAAAACAGAATTTAGCTTACTGTGCTCTGAAGATCCTTTCAAATTCTGGTGGGCCTGAACTGATGGGAGGAGAGACTCTGAACTTCCTCCGAAAGGCGATCACCTGAATGGCAAAATAGGCTGGATGGGAACAAAAGGTAAAGAGAAGTTCATCATTTCTTCCGGTGAAGGGACTCGTCTGTTGGTGAGGGCTAGTTTCCAGATGTCTGGAAGGCGAGAGATATCGTCCCGGCCACGAAAACCAACACCAGACCCAAAACAACACAAGACACCACCACCAATCCCCCTCACCAAACCCAAACCCAACCCCTTCCTATAAACGAAAGACATCCACTGTCCCAAAACCAGACCACGGCTGCATCACCAGCTGTCATACATCCCGACCCCAAAATCAAACAAACTAGCACATGCCAAGAACACAAACACAAATCCAGACCTCCAACTTGATGCCAAACCAAAGCCCGAAACGCTACACCACAG
>JANHFO010004075.1:80221-90713 GCA_032468095.1 Pareas carinatus
CTTCCTTCCTTCCTTCCTTCCTTCCTTCCTTCCTTCCTTCCTTCCTTCCTTCCTTCCTTCCTTCTTTCCTTCCTTTCCTTCTTTCACTCCTTCTGATTAAAATACAATACAGTACAGACCATACATAGCTAGCTGAGGAATTCTGGGAGTTGAAGTCTACAAGCCTTAAAGGGATCAAGGTTGGAGACCTCTGACAGTGGCCATGCCTTCTCGGAACAAGCAGTGCCACAGACCTTTGAGAAGAGTATAAGGGATAAAATACCTTACATCTTTTTAAGTGGGGGGTCCTTTGTGGTCTCTGAGCTTGGTTGTTTTCTTGCAGACGTTTCATCACCCACACTAGGTAACATTATCAGTGCCAATATGGAATGGGGTTTGCTCTCCATTTATATTCTAATGGCTTTTTGTTCCCTTTTTGTAAGGTTATGTAGATCATATGTCTATATACTGTACAAAAAAGGCAAACCACAAGGGGAACAAAAAAAACAAAACATCTCCTGACCAGCAGTCAACATCCAGAGAATAGATTAACACCAAGATTTACCTCAGACCAAAGATCAAGAGGAAAACAGTACCCCAATCAAGGAATTACCAAACAGTAAGCAGCCCAACCAAAGAACCTCCAAGACCACCCCCTAACTAACACTGAGAGGGCAAACCACTAGAATATATATTGAGCGTAAACCCCATTCCTTGCTAGACCTGAGGAGGTTATCTAGTTTGAGTAATGAAAGGTCTGCAAGAAAATAGCCAAGGTCAGAGAGCACCAAGGATCCCTCATTTCTAACTGCAAATATTCTCCTTTATGGGTAGCAATTTTTAAGCCTTAAAATTTTCAACCGATTAAAAAAAAGAAAAAAAGCTTGATTCACTTTGTGATGCCATACTTTTACCGGCCACTTTCTCTGTGACCTTTGCATGCATACATACAAAAAGAAATATAAAAGTGTTCTTTGATAGGAACTTATTCCTGGCTTAGAAGGATACTATCCTGTTTCCCCCAAAAGTAAGACATCCTCCGAAAATAAGACCTACTGACAGTTTTGCCTCTCACTGAAATATAAGGCATCCCCCGAAAATAAGTCCTCCCGATAATAAGGCCTCAGACTTCCGGTTCGGGGCGGCCTCGGTGGAAAAATAAGACATCCCCTGAAAAGACGACCTAGCACATCTTTAGGTGCAAAAATTAATATAAGACAGTGTCTTATTTTCAGGGAAACACGGTATGGCCAAGAGTATCCAAAGCCATCAAGAGATCTTCAAGGAACACAAGGATCGATGCCTCAATACCTTCCAGGCTCAGGCATAGCTCCATCAGACATTTGGGTTGGGAGTTTTAACCAGTCCTGAAGGTGAATTTGTTTATGGTTTGAAAATGGAATCGTTTAGATGTGGATGGGTGTTATTTTGCATGTTATGGTTTTTTTTTGTTTTAATCGTTTTGTGTGCTGTCCAGAGATGGGTGGCTATACAAATGGTCTAAATAGAAATAGTATTGTTCATTGTTCCGATGCAAAACATTATTCCACAGCTTGAAACAGGAAATAATGGATAAAAGTACCGTACAAGCTGTACTGCACACTCAAATTTTCAGGAGTGTCTTGAAGGAAGGTCAGAATGGGGATGGGGTGTGCAACCAAATTTGCAAGGGAAGGAGGATATTCATAATACAGGTTATTTGCTACCAAGAAGCTGTCTGCAAACACCTCTCAGAAATGGGAGATGAAGTTTCTTTGGGGACATCTGGGTTGGGTTTATGATTCCAGATGGGAATCCCGCATGTACCCTGATGACAAGCCATGTTATAGTTCAGAGGTGACAGCCAGTATATTGAATTGCATCTGAAGTCTAAAAGGAAGCCAGCACAGAGCTTACAGTACAGGTATAATATGCATATAGCAACGGGTGCCAGCTAAGAGACAAATTGCTGCATTCTAGATTAATTGCTTAAAATGAGAGAAAGTTTCTGTTTCCAAGAAAAAGGTTTTTGTATCTTATTTAGCTATTTTCTGATGATTTCTCTTCCCTGCATTCTGAAGTACACTTTTTTTTTTGAAAAATGCAAAGATGACCAGGCTTTTCCAAAACTGTTGCATTAATCTTCATGGCCAAAGACATATGAAACTGGGATTAATCATTGTCTAGCACTCTGCTAATAAATAAAAATAGATATTTAAAATATATATGTAATGTTGAGATAGAAATGCATACACAACCAACGAAAGCCTTAAGCCAATGCTCTGCACTTGGCCTTCCAGTATCTTTCAGTTTCAGACCAGCCAAGGAATGGAATGGAAGAAGTGAAACTTGGTTTCTGGCAGAAAAAAATAAAGAGAAAGGAACAAGAAAGGGTCAAGAATTCATACCAGTTCAAAACATGATATAAAGTATATTTACCTCCTGATATTTTAAAAAAAACCACAACAAAGTGTTCAATACACTAGCAAAATATTTATTTATTTTAATAATGACATAACAGAAGTGAAAGGTTTTTGGTGTGCCACAATAATTGTAGTTAAAAGGGGAAAAAATGAGATTAATGGGCTCTTTATACATTTCAATGCCAAAAAAAAGAGAGGTTAGCATCAAATCTGAACTGTTCACCATTTAAACAAGTGTAAAACATTTAACCACCCCCAACATATATATAAAGAATTATAGTTTTAAAATCTATAAAAAGTAAAAAATATACACTCAGAAGATCTAAACCTTATTCAGTCTTTAATATAAAACTGTAAACATTTATTTACACAAAGAAAATGTGTAGAATAGAAAAACTGAGCACCCTTTCCATTTTGCAGGGCTTTAGGAAGGCATTGGGGGGGGGGTCTTGGGCAGGGATGGTTTTTTCCACACCTCCTCACCAGCTCAGGACTGCAGTCTATAAATAAAACTGAGGCAACTGGCCAGGGAAAAGGGGGGGAGCGGGGAGGGGGGCTATCTTATTGCTCTGAAGCCGCAGCAAATGGAAAGCACAAGTGCAGACATTCAATGATGAACTGCAAATAGTGACGGATGGGAGTGCCCTGCACTTTGCCCCAGCTAGCCTCCATGTTCAATGATCACTGCACGGCACATCTTACCTTTCTACATGACGCTACATTTTCAAATCTGCAACAAATTTTGTATCGACTGAAAGCAACAACTGAAATCAAGCTGAAGGTATACATGACTTAAATTTTGGGGAAAGTTTACATTTTCTAAATTTGGAAAGGGCACCGCCAATCCAACATTTATTTCAAGTTAAATTTATTTAACCAGAAAGCATTTGTTACTCTTGAAATGTTACAGATTACAATTCTCATCGGTCCATCAGCAGGGCAAAGGTGTGTGGAATTATGAGATTTGTAATCCAGGATATCTAAAAAGCAATAAGATGCTTATTCATGGTTGCATGTGCTGCAGCTGATAAAAACCCGTATGTAACTAATATAGACAGGTGGTATCTGCTTATAGCACGTGAAACACAAAGTGTCCGTTACATTTTTTTCTGACCAAAATTTTCTCTGATAAATTAAATTATAATGGTATAAAACTTGTTATTTTTTTCTGCACCTAAAGAAGAAATAAGCAGAACTCAAAAGTATGAGGTCCCAAGTACCTCCACAAACAAAAGGAAGGCACACTGGTGCAAGATTTCCAAAACACATAACAAATACACTTTTTGTCCATTTCAAATCTCTTCCTCCCAGACCCCAATTATTTTTCCATCGTCAAAAAAACAGCTAAAAAGATTACAATATTTTTCAGCTGACATTCATTTTGGATCAAATCTTTGATTGAATTGAATTCACTGAAAAGTTTAACTCCATTACTGATTTATGGAAAATATTAGTAAATTTAACTCTAATCTAATTTACTTACAATATAGTGACACCTATGTTTTATTTATTAAATTAACCAACTCTTATAAAATGACGTTTTAAAAATATACACAATGCAATTTTCTTCAGTTTGGACATATCAGTAGTGGAACCACTCATTAACATGCAGCTTTCGCCATTATCCCCCATCAATTGTCCATCATGATAAAACAAACATCTCTTTAGCATGGCATACTTAACTTGATTATGGATGGCAACCATATACAATGAAACAAACGGGAAAATTAAATTAAAAGTAGTGTTAAAGCAGATTGTTTTCCAAAGTGCACATTTGAGAGGAACACTGCAGATACAGTAAAATATTTTCCTATTGTTCATCTTCTTCAATCACTTCACTGTTCCCCTGTCCAAAATATCCCAGATTCAAATAAACGCTCCTGAATGTATCTCATACAAAGGTAATTCTATGATTCTCAGTTGCAGATGTTATGAAGTACATTAAGAATCTTTATAACAGGAGGTAAATAGCCCTGTTCATTAAAGAACTAAACAAAACCCCGAGTAGGAACAGAGAGGTATCTATGCATCTAAAACAACTTTCAAATTGATTACCTTTATAACTAAAGGTTAAGGCAAAAGGTGGCTTGTTGGCAAGCAGAAATTCTTTTTGGTAACACATTAAAAATAATTCTTTTTTTCTTGCCATATAAGGAACTAATTTTACACATCCAGGAAAGTATCTCCGTGGACAATGATGAATTAGCAGCATTTATTTCATTGGTGATTAGTCTTTATATTTCTAAAGAGCTTCAGTCACCATTTTCCCCAAGGGTCTCACAATTTTTACATTTTTTAAAAAAGTATAGTTTGTCCCCGTCTTCCTGTGCCATTATTGCAAAAATTTCAGGTCAATAAATCTCAAGGCACAAGACTTGCTTCACCTGCTTGACAAAGATTAAATCATCCTATCCAGGTTGTACAGTATGCAAGTGGCAACAAAAACACTGCTAAGTATAAATGCCCTCTGAATCAAACAGAAAAATGAGGTGTGATCAATCCAACTTTAATGAATGCAGGAAAGGAGATAGGAAAAGTGCACACACTCGATTTTAAGTCTGTTTCTCCATTCAAAAATAACTAAAAAGGAACCCTTCCCTCCCATTAGCAGAGTGCAAATTGCTTAGTTCAGTAAGCCAATTATGACCAGGTTTCCCAGTTTAGATCTACAGCAACCTGCTGCTGGAAATGTTGTAATAGTTAAGGATCTTCAGTAAGTAAACCCATTATCAGTTATTGTGAATTCTTATATCTGATTTGCTAAGAATCTTGGCACACATTGATTAGAAGATTATCCTCCAAAGTAAGGATTCCACAAAAGAACAAGGGTCATACACATTCTTTCTTTGAAAATGGTGGCAAGATGCCACTTTTACTATTCCGAGGTCCAAATTAAGCTCATGAAATCTATCAAGTACTATCTGTACGAAAGACTGCCTTAACACTGAATATTCAAAGCCTATCCCTTGCTGGCTTACTTTCTGCATCGCAACTGCATGGGTTCGCATTTAAGTCTTCAAATGTAAAACACTGGAAAGTTACATGTTTGTTGTTTGGGGTACACACCAAACTACATATGTTGTGTTCCAGACACACTATAGAAATGACATTTTTCCTAGCAACCTGGTGCTTCCTTTTTCATGTTCTTAGACCCAGAAAGAAGCAACTCCCAATACATTCCCACTAGAGCCTGTGAGTTTTCAATGACACAGGTATTTGGTCCAAAGATAATTTGTAATAATAATAAAAAAGACAACTCAGGGAAGAAGAAAAAACAAATCTCATTCAGTGATTCCCTAATAACTCATCCAAATCATTCATCCACTCTTCTGAAGTCCTGTTTTTCAATAAAGTGTCTATGAGGTCTGCATCCCCAGTTAAGTTCTGTAGTCCATTACCTCCAGATGGGTTACTGTAGGCAAAAGGCAATTCCTGACTAGCTGTCCTCAGGGGATAACCTTGAGTACAGTGTAGATTAGTTCTGTTGGACAGCTGCTGATTCTGATTCTGGCTGAAAGTCAGATCTGAGACAGTTTGACTCATGCCTGGCAAGACTTGCTGTGACTGGACTGGCTGTTGAGTAGGAGGGTTTGTCCGCTGCTGGGCCCCTAAGGATGGTAGTATCTGTCCAGAGACAGCTGAATTCATGGGCGCTATTGTCCTGCTGGTGTTGAGGCTTACCTGAGGCATTCCTTGGGCAAACTGTTGATTGGGCAACTTTAAGTGAGTCTGCTGCATATGGAACGTGGAGCTGGCAGTAAACGTCCCTAAGCCATTATTTCGTTGAGCTTGATTGTTCATATTTGATATACCTTGATGCTGCCAGGATGAATTCTGGGTCCCAATTGCTGGCATTCTTGCCATCTGAGGCTTGGATAATGTAGCATTTAGTCCTCCTTTATTGTGTTGGTGAGAAATGCCTGAATTTCCTAGCGCATTCTGTCCATATCCAGCAGGAAGAGCAGTCCCCTGAGCCAAATTGGGTTGTCTTTGCATCTGTGGCTGGCCATTGGCAGCTGGATTTGCATGTTGTTGGACCATTTGGGTCATACCAGATGTCATGCTGTATAAATTACCTCGCTGAATATTCTGCAGACCAGTGTATTGATTAACTGCTCGATCTTGCTGATTGCTGCTTGACGAGACAGAATTGTGCCCTGTTCCAATCTGAATCATGTTCTGATTCTGAGAAAACATTCGTGGACTGCTGGAGTTGGACTGGCCTAAACTATTTACCCCTGCCATTGCTGGAGATGAGCCTGTAATATAAAGATTACCAACATATTAGCAATTTTAAAAACCAGTCCAAACATTCTCAGAATATTTAGCTGCAATGTTTTATATATATATATATTAAAAACATGCAATATAGTAGTTTCCAACTATATTTAAGGTTTGCTGCCTTAGATCTTGAAAATCTTTAGTGGGATGGGCTTCAGGAAGGTTTTTTTCCTTCTTGCCAGCCTTCTGAATAGCCTCTTTTAAATTTATTGTGTGACTCTGGGGGCTAAAAGAAGTAAAAAATTAAAGGCAGCTTTACTGAGTATCTCTTTTCTTCTATCATAATGCCATGCTTTATGTGTCATGCATACCTCAAAAATATGCCCTTTTATAATATTTACTGTTTTAAATGCAACTGAGTAATCTGGAATCTATTGTACAAAAACAACTATTTAACAACGTTGATTTCTGTTCCATTGATTATAAGATGCACCCATAGTTAGAAATAAAAAAATTAAAAAGGCTAGGCTGTTCCAGAGCTCCTGGTCTAGAGCCGAAGTAGCCCCTCCCTCCCCTCGCCTTTGATCAGTTGTCCTTATGGCCCCATTAAAGGCAGCAGAAAGAAGGAAAGCTTTGCTTAATCCCGGGAAACTGATTTTGTTTCCCGCTGTGAGGAACAGTCACCTGCCACTGAGGCTGCCAGGCCATTTCAGCAATCAGACCTGGTTAGGGGTTGGTCTGCATTGCATCCGGGGAACCTCTGAGTGGCCGAGGAGAAGAGCTCTGAGGGGCTCTCGGCTCAGCTTTCCCCCATGCAGCATCTCCAAGGTCACATGATCACCAGCTGCAGCTTTTCTTGCTGGCTTTTGACAAGCAAATCAATTGGGAAATTGACAGGAATTTGCAAATGACAATCACTAACCATGGAATGCTCTGACCATATGAGATTTGCTTAATGATGGCAATTGAGACTGCCAGAACTGCCACTGTAACTCGTAGTGGTCATATGAAGTCATGTCTTAAGATTGCATTACTTAGCAAAGGAGTTTCTGGTTTCAATTATCATTGTTAAGTGACAGCTAGCTGTACTGGACAATGCTTGCTGGGACACTGACAGAGGCATTTTGGTAACATTAGAGAATGAAACAGCACTGAGATTAGGACAATTTTTTCTATCACAAATTCATGCATTTAATTATGAATCTACTATTTAGTCCACAACTATGAAACAGAGAGGTTAACAGACAAAATGGGGAATATGGTACAAATCTCCTGTTAGTGCATGTTTGTTTACAACTATTACACAAGGGCACAGAGAGGGATAATAATAGTGCATTTTCTTTCATTCAAGAGGTGATTTCAAAAGCACTATTCATGCAGAAAGTTCTATACTTATATAAAGATACTCTGTTCCACACTGAAAAGTTAACTTAGGCAAAATGAACACAGCTTTAAAATTCTTAGGAAATAAACAGGAGGTGTGACAACTATCATTATTCCAAGAGCTTCCAATGTGAAACGTTTGTCTAAACCAATACCTTTTACGCTAACAAGGTGAAAATCAGGTAATATTACAGAAATATTAACAGTTTTCCAAACAATGTAACATTCTTCATTCACATGTTTTACCCAGTTTTTAACCTTCCCTTTTGGGTTGCTGAGTGAGTGATGGGGATTCAGCTGCAGAATGGCCTGGGGATACAAATTGTCTGGATCCTCTTAAGTCAGGGTTCAGGTCTGGACTGATTACTAAATGACCTTTATCACTGCGAAGGATAATCTTTGCTGGGACCTGGGCAGGTGTAGAGCATCCCACTGACCATGGGATCCTTTTGAATTACATGCAAAGACTGTAGGTTCTGTTTTGGAGTGATTCTAATCCTTCCTGAGTAAGAACTTCCCCTTCCCCTTCTAGTTGGTGATTGTGAGAGCAGAGAAATTGAGCTAGAGGCTAGTCCTGTGTGGAAGCAAGTCTATGTTTGGGTGATCTTCTTGGATCTTTTTGGAGGGGGAAGTAGCACCTGCTAAAAAAGGTCTTCAACTTCCATTAACATTATAGCCCAAACTGGAACACAAAAACCTTCTTACAGTGACTTCCCTCATGCTTACTTATAATACTATGATGCACATCATATGGGGCTGCCTTCAAAGAACACTCTGAAACTCCAACTGACCCAGAATTAATGGCCTACATACCAGCAAGCATTTAGCACAATAAACATATTAAATCTATTTTGCAAAAACTATGTTGATTGCCAGATTTCCAACAACAATGCAAAGTCATAGTTTTAAGCTATAAAGTTTTTCCTTTTATTATTTGACATCTAGGTACCTTCAGGATCATCTCTTCCAACCAGAAAATGTATCTCCTTGATTCATGCAAGACATTTCTCTCAGGAGAACATGTTGATGTTGTACAGGCAGTGAGTGTGTACAGGAACAAGAGAGATATCTTGTACTCTTCCCTTTGATAAAAGATTGACTCATTTGGGAACAGCTTTTTGGAAGCTAGTTAAAATCTAATTATCTTGGAGGGCTTTGGGGTGAATGTCATGCTGTCAGAGCTGTTGTTATATGATTTTAACTTGAACAATTAATATCTGCATTTTATTGTGGATATTTTAATTGTCTATTTAGTAGTTGTTGTCAATCAATAGGAATCACACATTGTAATGGCACATATATTTAATAAATAATAGTATAAGACTATATTTTGACTACAAAAGAGCATTGTAAATATAACTCATGTCCATCCCAGTCCTTCATATTTCAACCCCATATCCCTCTTTACCTGGGAACTGGCCAACTTGCTGTTGATATGCGTTTTGTGTCTGATCTTGGTACTGAGGAGGTGGTCGTGTCAAATGTCTTTGGAGTTGTTGTTCCTGATGATGCCTTTGTTTCTCCTAAAATAGAAATCCAAGTTATCAGAAGAATGTTTCTCTTCATTCTGGGTGTAAAGTTTTATTGTTGAACCAACTAAACACTGCTTTGATTGTAATATAACACCAATTTTAGAAAATAAAATATACTTTATATGTAAAATATGCATGCATTTTCCAATAAAAGCATCTTATTCAGCATTCTAGCCAGTGAACTGTTCACTTTGGGTCTAGGACAACTCGGCATGGCCAGCTTACTGCTGCCAGCTCATCATTGTCAAGTTGCCTCTGCCAACTCACCCCCACCAAATCGCCGTAGGAGAAGTCAACATGGCCAATTCCCTGCAGGGACAACTCACTGCAGGCAGCTGGAAAGAGAGCTGGAGCGGGTAGGCAAGTGAGCAGGCGGACAGAGAGCAGAATGGCAGCAGTGGCCAGGGGCTTCCCTCTGGAGGGAGATCTGGGTGGGAGGGCAAGTGAAAGGATGCGCAGAGTAGAGCAGCAGCTGGGGGCTTCCCACTGGAGGGAGAGGTGGATGGGTGGGCAAAGTGGGTGGGCAGCGCGCGGAGCAATGGTGACCGGGGGCTTCCTATTTTCACGCTCCCCACTGCCGCTGGCACTGCACTGAG
This sequence comes from Pareas carinatus, assembly GCA_032468095.1. Classification (NCBI taxonomy): domain Eukaryota; kingdom Metazoa; phylum Chordata; class Lepidosauria; order Squamata; family Pareidae; genus Pareas; species Pareas carinatus. The sequence continues at coordinate 90,335 of JANHFO010004075.1, forward strand.
CTCTGGGCCATTTGGTGTTCGGCAGTGACAATGTTTGGGACATTTGGTAGTGCCAGGGTGTGTGAAAATGGGATGCGTACGGCTGCAACCAACTCCCAGCCTGCTCATTGCTGCTGCCATACAGCCTAAACATCATTGTTGCCAAATGGCCCGCAGTGGCAGGGAGTATGAAAATGGGACGTGCCCAGCCTATGCTACCACTAAAGAGCCCAAATGCTGCCACCACCAAATGTTTTAAACTCTGAATGGCCTGAAATTTGGTGCAGCAGCAGCAACGGTCACAGCAGGGGCTCCCACAGAGAAGGCCTCCTCAGGGTGCCGTCAGCCAAACAATGTCGGCTGGCGACCCCCAGGGGGAGAGCCTTCTCTGTGGCGGCTC
>JANHFO010004076.1:37262-51983 GCA_032468095.1 Pareas carinatus
CCGTGGGGGAGGAGGAGGGGGGAGAAGGAAGGGGAAGGGAATGGAGACATGGGGGGCCTTCATGGGAGGAGGTTTTCTTGCTCTGCTCTGGGGGCCTTCGCTGGAAGGGGGAAGAGAAGAAGAGATGATCCTGGTTTGGCCTTCCAGCACAATGGGTGGGGGATCCAGTGTTGGGGGTTGCTGAGAAGGCCGTTTCCAAGAAGAGGGAAGGCCAGGCCAACTTGGCATTGTACAGGCTCAGGGGCACTGCAGGGGGAGCAGGTGAGACAGGGATTCCCTTGAAGATGCAGCGTGTTGAGTGGCTTCTCCCCACCCTGCCCTCTCCCCGGTTGCAGGCAGGGTTGATGTGCTTGGTTTGTGGCTGCGCGATGAAGTATGAGCCAGGGTGGGTGCCAGGAGGGGGAGAGGAGAGGGGTAGGAAGAGCGGGGGAAGATGTGGAGTCGAGGGCCAGTTGCAAGTTGGCAGAGAGCCTTTGTGCTGGGCGGGATGGCTTTGGCCCAATCTCGTGCATGGCTCACCTCCAGCTGCGTGGCCCAGTTGCTGCCCCTCTGTGGATCAGCACCAGTCCATGGACCCGGGGTTGGAGACCCGTGATCTACAGCACCGCTTCTATCTAAGTATTGATAAATCTTTTTAATTCTGCAATATCTCAAAATATTTTGCTGTTTAAAGGTTGTTTTCATTTTTATACAAAAACCTATATTTTGCTGCCCTATGTAAATTATAATTTTGGACTATATATGAATTTTAAAATATAACTCAAGTTAATAATTATTGTGTTAATAATTCATTAGATATTTTCCCATCAGAGTTAGATTAAACAGTAATGCCCTCTAAGGCACTTGATACCTAGAGGAAAAAAATCCAAACATTCAAATTCATATACTCGAAGAGTACAAATATAATAAATTAAATAATCAACTTTTAATATCACTTTTTATCTGCTTCCTCAGACAAGTTATTTGATAAGGCCAATGATAGAAATCAAAGACTTTTTTTCTTCCTAGCAATGTCTATTCAGTTCAGAAAGATTCCATTTTACTATTGACATTGCCCACAAAATCATTTGTGGCATTTCTAAGGCAACTTGGAAAAGGGTGAGATCAAACATTTATTTCCTCTCTTTGTTCAGTTGGTACTAAACTCAGGGTACACAAGAGGATAGGAGATTAACCAACAATGCCAACACTCACTTGCTATAGTTGTTCCAACAATGTTTCTAACCTTCAAAAAACTATATTTTATTTATGGCAACGAAAACATAATGCTTTAGCTATGTCACAGAAACTTTTGGAGATGCCTCTAAATTTTATTGCAATTTCCCCACCAACTTACACAAAATGTTTCTTGCTAGTTCTTAACAAAAATTCTTAGGTACACTAGACAACTGCATTTTTGCAGATTGTTTCAGGTTTAGATTCTGGTGTATATCTTAAACTCTCAATATTTCCAACCAACATGTCTGCAAATTATTAGAGTTCAGATCCTGTTTTATTCTGATGCATACCAGACTATATGGAGTTCCAGTACGGGTGGGGAATTTCTTTTTTAAACTACTAAGACATTACTTTACACAGAGTTTGTAAGTAGGCAATAAGAATAAGAATCCTTCTACCAGTCTGTACGGAGGAAAGGCCGAATTGAGGAGCAAGCTTTTTTCCTTCTACATCCAGGATGGAAATCAAAAGGATTGGTTGAAAACAAATGGTGAAATTTGTTCCAGCTTCAACAGTCAACATTTGTGAGGGGGTCCTTGGTGCTCTCTGAGATTGTTTGATTTGTTTGCAGACATTTGATTACCCAAATTAGTTAAGTTCATCAGTGCTACTCTGATGTTGTTACCTAGTTTGGATAATGAAACTCCTGCAGGAAAGCAATCAGAGAGCGCTAAAGACCCCTCATTTCAATTCTGAGCTATAAATATTCTCCTTTATTGGCACTATTCGTTTGTAACATTCTAATCACCTGTGGCATAAGGAGCGCGGTGGATCACATGGTTAGAAAGCTGGGAAGACAATCAGCAAGCCCACATTTGAGACCTGAGTGCGGCTCTGTGACGGGATGAGCTCCCATCATTCACTCTAGATCCTGCTCACCTAGCATTTCCAAAGGGTGCAAATGTGATTTCTGGTGTACGGCCTGGCGCAGCAAGCTCCAGACCAAACCGCTTGATGTTTGGTAGATCAAGACCATTCCATGTCCTAAAGTCGCCCCAGAGAGGTGATGGAAGAAGGGGCATGTTCAGGGACCCAAGTTGAGGCAGTGGCCAATCTTAGGTTGTGGAGAAACCCTTCTGAAGATCTACTGAAATGGCTGCATGAGGCAGCATTCAGTCACAGATGAACTGTGAAGAAGAAGCAGTGCCACAGTTTAATAATTAAACCGCAGAAAAGCAAACATCAGCAGGCATCAGTTCGGGTAAGCAAATTTCAAAACTCCTACTATAAAAGAGATCAGTGATTTTAAGAAGAAATAGAGTTTTTTTCCTGAAAAAAATGGCGGATTAAACGAAAGGGAAACTTTTATCTGGATTACAAAAAATACTTTTAGAAGATCGAAACAACACTTTTAAAATTGGACAATATTTTTAGCATACTCAAATAAGCAGAACAGTAAGTTTAAAAGAAGCTTAAGAGCTAAAGATTTGTTTTACAATAAAAAGAGACATTTAGTGGCAAGAGTGGAGAATAACCCGATCTATATTTAAAATGAACAAATCTGTCCCAACAAGGATACAAAAAGAAACAAAATTTATTCAAGATATTATATTAATAACAGTCAATGAAAATGTCAATGAAAAAGCTGAATCAATCTATTAATGAAGCTATTGATAAACAGATTGAATGCAGCAATGTAAACTTTGAAAAGATAAATAAAAAAATGCAAGATGTGATAGACAAAATGGACGAACAGCAAAATTTGAGTGGCAAAAGTGAACAGAGAAGTAACAAAGTGGAAAAAAACAGATAAAAAGACTTCAAAGACTTTTAAAAAGGGGAAAACACTGGGATTTGCCCCCCCAAAAAACAGGACTTAAAAATTAAAGATCTGAACTATAGAGGATTATCCCTAAGAAGAACTTCAGCAAAAGAGAACAAGTTCAAACAACAGCAACAAGGTTTTCTTGAAGCGAGAAGCACAGATGGAGGGGAAAAAAAGACACAAACAGTCAAGGCTTATGATGGATAGAATTTTACCCCAAAAGGCATTGGATAGAAGATACTAAATGAAAGATACTAAATGAAATACGATTATAGGCAAAATGCATATTATGTGGAAGTATGAATAATAGACAGAATTAACTAGAATTGTTGTTATAAAAAGTATAAAGAATTATTAGAATGAAATGTTATTAAAATAAATTTAAGTATTAATATATTATACTGCTACAATGGGTTTTTCCTTTTTCTTTTTTGTGAGTGCAACTGATGGCACAAATGTTACAAATCATGTATGAATTTGAAGGGTAAATTTAAATGAAATATTATAAAAGCTAGAATTGGCGCAATAAGAGTACAATATAAGTTATTATTTGATTAGAATGTATTATTTGATTAGAATGTAACATTAGAATGAAGATTTTTATTGTGGAACTGTTATAAATAATAAAATTAGAAAAAGTTAAATGAAATATGATAAAAGATAGAAAGTACTATTGTAATTAAATTTAATTGGGTGCTCTCCCCGGCAATGTCACCAGCTAATTCTTTCAACCTGGAAGCACCTTGGTACTTCTGACACAAATAGGACAGGATCACCAGTGGTAATCAGGTATTTATTAAATATAAATTTTCAGTGCTATTTTCTTTATAATTGTAAAGGATTCTTTTATAACTCTAGTAGTATAAGCACATTTATAATGCATTTCAATAATCTATTAATTTTACATATTAATTGAATATTAGTTTGTATTTATCTAGTCACAAACTGAAATATAATCTTTAAAGTGAATTTTAAAGCTCCTCGGAGTAAATGGGGTCATACATTATCTTTTCAATGATGCAATATTAGTCTTTTAGCTATAATAAAGGCATGGAGAGAATTCATTTACTTTGTCCAAATGTCAAATTCCATGTACTAGGTATGTAATTCAAGAGAACATTATTTTCTGAAAATTTTAGCTTTTGTTGCACAACCATATTTCTATACTATAGTCCAGGGGTTTCCAATCTTTTTGGTTGGTGGCCCAATGCCAGGTGGGGGGAAAGGGGCAGGCGCACGCATGTGCCAGGGCGAGTGAACGGAGTGCAGAATTTGCACAGCGTTCACACGAATGGGGCTGTGTGTGTGTGACAGCCCACCACTCACGCGGCCCAGTTGAGGAGGGGCCATGACCCATAGGTTGGGAACCCATGCTGTAGTCCACTACTTTGTCCCAAAACCTTGTTAAGTTAAATTCGGAAAACCAAATCCCCCCTCATTCATTGGTAATTGCATTTCTGTAAAGTTATTCTTGGAATTGAAGAACCCCATAAACAAATAATTCATTTTCTGAAAATATTAAAATATTAAATCAACAATTTTAAAAACAACAGAAACAAAATAAGGCTTATTAAAAAATAACAGTATTAGAGGAGAAAATCTAATTGATAATCTTAATCTACAAATGCCCAGTGAATGGCACATTTTGTTTTCTTAAAAAAGAGGGAACTTTGGGGTAAAAGTTTTTTAAAGAGAAAATTACATAATGGGGGTACTCTAACTTAGTAGTGTGAACCAGAGAAATGTATGAGAAACTAACCAGAACTTCCTGATTTTAGTGTACAGGTTGAGTGGTATTGGAAGAAGTGATCTTTTAAGAATTTTGGTCCAAAGCTATTAGTATTAATACTTAATGTTTTATATTTAATGATAGCTGATAAAACATTTTTTCTTGCTATGCACGCACACACAATTCAGGGACACACACACACACACACACACACACACACACAATATGCACCCAGATCTGCTGAAGAGCTGACATTATACTAAGAATTCCTAGAATAATATTGCAACAATGTATAATAAAATTGTTCTGACTTGGATGATAGTTGCTTATTGGTTTGATTCCAGAAAATCAAGGTTTCTTTTTCAAACGGAAGCCAAAAAGGAATGTTAAAAAAGATCTATTTTCAGATATCTATTCATTTGTGCAAATTATTTATTAAAATGAATTTGAGATACAGTAGATGATTTATATTTCTGAATAATAACAGATCGCTGTTAGGAGATATTTAGATTCATCCATTCTCAAACATCAAAAAATTCCCAGAATTAGTAATTCCTTCTGGCTTTATCCAAAGCTCTAATTTGTAAAAAGCTTGCCAAATGACTCTAAATCATTTGATGTACTTTGCAAGCAGAAAGACATAGTTATTTTGTATTCCTTATGTATTCTCCACCCCCATATAATAAGAATCTTGGTTAAGCTCTGATGTGTCTCTATAGCCTGCCCTCTTGTGGCCTCAGATACAATATCTATGTATTATCACTTATTTTGAAGAATAAGACAAGTTTCCAAAAGAAGCAGGTAATCACAATGCTATTTTATTAAATATATATATAACAAAGGAATGTTAATAATTATGCAATTCTATACAAAACATTTGTTTATTTATTTTATTTATTATGAGTCAAGACACCTGTTTTTTTCTGAATACAGAAGGGAGTAAACCACTCCATTTGCCTTTCAGCCCCAGACTAGAGGCTTTAGCCAGCAGTCGCTAGGCAACATACTTTTTTATAGACAGCAAAGAAGTTTTACAAGCCGACAAAGAAAGAGAGTCTTGAATGGCCATTTCTAGCTTATTAGCCTTCATCAGCAGGGCATACCCTTTATGGGACATAGGTTCAAATCCCATAAAGGGTATGTATGCCCTGCTGATGAAAGCTAATAAGCTAGAAAGGGCCATCCGAGATCACTTTCCTTCTTTGTCAGCTTGTAAAACTTCTTTGAATTCTATACAAATTTATGTAAGATGAAGTTTGCAAGATTTTTAGAAGTGTATTTATAATTGTAGCTTTGCAGTCTTAGCTAACATTGCTTCTACTTCCATATTATTCAGATTTGTGTCCTGCATAGCTCCAGAGATTCCAAATATTATCATAACAAATATAAGAAATGATTAAAAACCATTTTCTATGTTTTGTTCTAATAACTTTTTATCCCTTTTTTTTGAGGATCTAAACTCATTACTTAATTTACCTTTATTCCCTCCATCCATTCTTCTTTCATATATTTGTGATTGAACCTTCGTTCATTCTTTTTATATAGCCGAAGCACCTCAACATAATTTATTTTGGACTACCGGTAGTCCTTCACTTGCATTTGTTTAGTGACCGTTTAAAGTTACAGACACTGAAAAAAGTAATAACTATTTTTTACACACTGTCGTATCATCCACTCAATCACATGATCAAAATTTGGACACTTGGCAAATGGTATGAATTTATGACAGTTACAATGTCCTGGAGTTATATGATCACCCTCTGCAATCTTGACAAGGAAAGTCAATGGGGAAGTCAGATTCACTTAACAACTATGTTACTAACTTAATGGCAACAGTGGTTTCACTTAACTGTGGCAAGAAATGTAAAATGGGGCAAAATTCACTTGACAACTGTCTTAACAACAGAAATTTTGGGTTCAATGTGGTTGTAAGTTGGGAACTACCTGCAACTCATTTTTGTATTCAATTTATTCATTCATGACGCTATGTCCCTCTTCATTTGCTGCCCATGTTTATAACATTTCCCATATATTCACCATATTTTTATATTTGCCCTAATATACTGAACTTTAACTTCCATATAACAAAGCAGGCTAAAATATTTTTATACACAACCATATTTCTTTCTTTCAGCATTCATTTTTCACAACAGACTGCATACTATCCCTTATTCTATTACTGTATTTGCCATCTCCTTAGCTACTCTCCAAACTATAAGCATTCTTCCAAATACACATGCTGCTTGCTCTATTTATTCAGCATTTATTTTATTTACTATTCAGACTTATATTATTTAGACTTATTTACATGTAACTTGCCATTTTCCATGAAATATAATTGCACTGGGGTTTGATACATTATCTTTCAAATTCAGAATTGTTGCTGTATATACCATCTTATGTAGCAAATATCTCGCAATATATTATCTGCTCGCAGAGTACAAATCCCAAACATTACTACAAGCATTCCTGCACATTTGCCCATTCACAACCCAGAGATTACCCAACCTTCTTTATTCCCTGCTTAGTATTGACCATTCACTCAATACTCCATTTATTTTCACACGTTTTACTTCTATCACCTTGTGCTTTCGTTGAATCCAACACAAGAAGATCAGACGAGCTATTTATTTTGATCATAGATCCGCATATACCATCCAAGATTATTCGCTATGCTCTGCCCTTTCGGAAAATCAACGAAAAGGCAGAGCACAGCGAATAATCTTGGATTACCACCAATTACAACCAATTTCCTTTGCCGTTTCGGTGGGGGTTATTGTTCTTACAGTCCGTGCATACAAAACACTCGTATAATAAACACGTATTAATGTGACGAGAAATCCTGATAAAAACAGTGGTTGTGGCGATAAATCGCACGGAAGGAGAAATGTTTAGTAGAGTCATACGCGACCGCAAGGGCATTTAGGAAGAGGCCCGGCCCGATCCGAGCTGAACCCGAGCCCACCTCGGGTTGAAACCGAACCCAGCACCGAGGGGAGGCGATGCTGTTCGCTCCGCCCAACATGGCGCTCGAGAGCCCCGGCTCCACTGCCTGTCCCGGCGCAGCTTCCGCTGGGCAGGGAGGGCGCCCGGAGCCGGCCTTTTCTGGGCCGAGCCGAGAACGTTGTTCGTCTTCATTTGGCACGACCATCTTCGCGGCGTTGTGCGATAAGCGCTCCCTTTTAGGGGGGCCCACGGGAGAAAATGGAAGTATTTTGGCGTTAGGTTGATCTTCAAGTTGATCAATCGATAAATATTTATTATTACTTTCCACGTGGGCCACTTTTTCGAGTGAAAACGTTTCTTTCACACGTACCTCCGCCAGGACGGCCGGCCTTTCCCTTTTGACGTTTTCCTTTAGCAATCTCCGTAGTTGTGCTCGTCCGTTGCCACAAGCAACCACTGTAAGCCTCTTCCGCCCCTAACCAATATGGCGGCGCCCGGCTTTAAAACCCGGCTGGCGGCTTCTCCAGCCGCCCTCGTTCTCTATGGTTTCCGCGGAGGTCTGTGGGCAGGGAGTCCCGTGACGAGTGGCTTGGTACGCGATGACGGTGGCCGGCAGGGAAAACCGGAGCCTTCTTGGTAAGGAGGGGTTGGGCAGTGAACAGAGGCCTGCGGTAGGAGCGTACGCCGAAGGGAGTAGCTCTCCGGCTGCGGCTGAACTGTGGGGCTCGCGACCGAGGCAGGGAGGGAACGCCGGAGAAGGCCGTCGGAGGGTATGGCTGGTGGAAGGACCGGGGTGTGTGGAGAGAGGGCGGCAGGCAGGCAGGCGGGGGGCGGGAGACTGGCGAAGGGGAGGCGAGACTGGCGGATTAGCAGCGTGGGGAGGTCGGGAGGGGAGTGGGGGACGGCAGGCGGTCGCAGGAGACAGAGAGGGAGGTTCGGGCCCAGGTGGTGAGCGGAGGAATGCCTGGGGCTGCGCAGCCGAACCCGGCCCAGCGCGACTGCGGAGGTCGGGCGAGAGCTAAGGGGAAGCCGCGGGTGCGCGGGGAGCCAGCGATTAGTGGCTGCTGGGAGGGTCTCCAAGGCTGGGCCTGGAGCGAAAGGAGACAATGGGGTCTGCCGTCGGCCGGGCTGGGAGAGCTAGACGGACGCAGACGCCCAAGGTTCCCGTCTCAGGGCCGGGGGAGAAAAGGAAAGCGAGCGATTGTCTGGCTGAAAGGGAGCGAGAGGCCGGGGCGGCGGGGTCCTTCTGCTCTGGGAGGGGGAGGCTCTGCACCTGTGCCCCGAGATGGGACCCGGGTCGATGGGCCGGGAAGCGGTGTCGGTCCTAGGGGTCAACCACCCAGGGCCGAAATCCTGGTTGTGGGCGGAGTGTCGGTGGAGAAGGACTGGCGAGGTGGTGGTCGTGGAGGAATGCGTTTTTTCCGCGTGCGAGCTGGCGTTTTGCATTCCTGCCTGCTGCAAGTTTGTAGGTGGAGAAGCCTCTGATCCAGCCCGGGCTGGGAGGCGGTGGCTGCTGACAGAAGGCAGGGGCTGGGCTTCAGAGGCACAGGGCAGAAAGAGTAGTACCAACAACAACAACAACAACAATGGAGGCGGTGGTTACGAGAAGAAGCAGGAAAACCCAAGCGCAGGCTGCCCAAACTATTGGGCGCTGAATTATTTGCATTTCAACGACATTTGTAGTGGGAAGTGCCTAGTTAGGTTTCCCCATTGCCGCTTTCCGGTTGTGTTGGACTGTCACTCCCTATCCCTGCTGCCATCAAGCAGATCGGAGGCCACGGTGATTATTGTAATTTCAGACTTGGCACTAAGGATAGGCACAGTTGGAGCTCAGTGGAAATTTAGAATTTAAGAAATGATATTGCCACCAAGCACCCATTGCCCTTACTGGTCCCTACAAGTTAAAGACTGTGAGGATGGTCTGCATTGGTAAATGACATATATGAGGGCAGGGACTGGAGCTGAGGAAACTGGGGAAGATGTAAGGGGGCTGTTTTTTATGAATAGCAGATAGATTCCAAGGATAAACATAGAGACCTTCTGGATAGGGTATCAGCTAGAGGAAGGGTAGTATAAGTTAATAAGTTTATATTTTAGTTCTGGTAAAACATGTTTTATGCTAGCATTGTTATTTATACATTTATTTTTGGAAGAGACAAAAAGGCTTATTGTTATTTTCCCTCTAACATCCAACTTGTTATCTTACTTGTAGGAAGCTGAATAGATGTTTTTATTGCATTTCTTCATCAACTTAATTTTCAGTTGTCCTAGCAAACATGTTGCTTATTGTACTGGATTTCTGCAGCATTTATTGTTTATAATTGCAGATTGTTTTGCTGATGAGTGCACTTTCATAATATATTCACCTATTTTATATATAATAATTTCAGACACTGACACCAAAGGAAGCTGTGAGTGATAGTTTGCATCTAATCTTAAAGAAGGCTGAAAAAAGAAATTATTTTATGGTTTTGTGAATGCCAGTTATTTAAAGAGAATAGTTTTTAACACCAGCTTTCAGAGATTTATAATTCCTTTTCAATTTTAGTGTACTTCTTTCATTAGTTTTGCTTGAGATACTTATTAATAATTTTGATCTTGTTTAAATTTTGACATGTATGCAGTTATAGACCTAAATAACTGATAGTAATTTGAAACAAATATTACACCTGTTGCAATCTATGAATGCATGCTGTATATGTATTTAAAAATATATGTTGGTAAGTTCAAGTTCAAAGTTAAATATATAAATTTCAAAATATAACTTGAAGTGGACTTTAAGTAATCATTTTTATTAAGCATTTACATGCATAACCAATGGTGCTTTGCAGAAAATAGTAGTTGCAGCATATTTTAAATTCACCTTATGGACTGCATTATGAAAAATAATAATTAAAGATAATTTGTGGAATTCCAAAGTTGACCATTAGTTCTTTGTAGTTTTCAATAGAAAAAATATTGTTCTTTGTGTTTTGCCTTGATTTTAATTTATATTAAATTCTAATATTGGGCAATGTATAACATATTTAGCCCTATATTAAATATAAATGCATCAATAATATCTGAATTTCTACTGAATTTCTGTCAAGGGCTCAAAAACATGCCTGTGATTGTACTTTAATGAATTTTGAAAATGTGTTAACTACACAGCCAAATGTGTCGTTATATCTTGAGAAACAAACATACAACAAAACAGCTAATATATGTACAGTATATCAGATGAATTAGTTGTTTGGGGGGGAGATTGTGCCTTTGTGTTTGCTCCTATTCTAGTTCCTTTAGTTTTTTTGGCAAGACTTTTGGACATGATTTCCATTACCTTTTCCCCCTAGGGATGAGGGAGTGACTGGCCCAATGTCACCCAGCAATTTCAGAGCCTAATACAGGACTAGAATTCACTATTTCTTGGTTTTTAATTGGTTGTTTTAACCACTGCATTAAACTGGTTCTCTTCTGATAATATATTCAAATTGGTTTTATTAATCTATTGATATTCTCTTGATTTAACAAGAAAAATGAAAGTGTGGTGATCATCTATAAAGTATAGTTTCCAAAGTAACAACTTCAGGGTAAGAATCTGCATTAAAATAAAAGCAGAGAAACAATTTTTAAATTGGAGGATAATATTGCCGGATCTTGCCTGGGTGGGTCACCGGGACCAGAGCCTTCTGTGCTGGAGTCCATCTCTGGGGACCTTCCCGCAAGGAGAATGTGTCCATTAAGAACTGGCTTTTTGTTCCCGTGCTCTGCTGTAGGTTGTTTTAAAATTCCGCATCCTTCCCCCTGTATATTTCTCCTCTTTGTCACCCTCTCTCTCCTCCCCCTCTTTCTCCTTCTTTCTCTCTCTCTTTCACCGTTTCTCCCCATCAATCTTTCTCCTCTGTCACCCTCTTTCACATTCTTTAACCCTTCCCTCCCCCTCTTTCTCTCTCACTCTCTTTCTCCTTCTTTCTCTGTCACCCTCCCTGTCTAAGCTTCTCCATCTACCTCCCTCCCCGTTGCCCGTCTGTTTCTCCTTTGCTTCTCTCATCTTCCTGGCCAAAAGATCAGCATAGCGCGGCCTGTGCTTAAATAAGCTGATCGGCTGTATTATTGGCAGTCCTCCACAGTGTTAAAGTTTTTTTCAGGCCGGATAAGCCTGTCCCGCTTGCCAGTTGAGCAAATCATCTGGCTGGCGGGCAGGCCAGAGGGCGGCCGCTGCCACTCAGTGGGCGAGGCCAAGGAGCGCTGTGGCTCATAACGACTGTCCAACGGACTCCTCCGCAGTGCTATATTTATTTTTGGCAGGCCGTTCTTCCTGCGCCTGCAAGAACCGGGCAGTCGGTAAAGTATTTTGGCCAGACATTCGGCAAACTGCTGTGCTGCCAGTAAACTCCACAATCACTGGAGTGCATGAAGAAAGTAAGCGGATGCGCAGTTGTTCCATTGTCCGTGTATGCTCATGAGCAGTGGGTTTTTTTGAAAATATTAAATAACTCTTAAAAATTAATATTCAGAAAAGTCGTTTCTTAGTGAGCTCCTAGATGACAAGACCAAGGTATGTTGACAGTTTCATCTTTGTAGTTGTAATGGTGTTATAGAGAAATCGTGATGAGTCAGTCAATCAGTGAGTGAGTAAATGAGTCCTTTTTAACGTTTATAACTATAGATGTAAATTAAAAGAAACTTAAGGTTCTGAGGGTAACTCTCCAGGATCAGGCAAGTGGTGATAGCTGATCAGATGAACAATCACCAGCTACCGCTTAGGTTTCAGGCCAACATATGGAGGAAATGTATTAAATTTCTGCACTGCCCATCTTGCCTAATTGGCTGGGCAAGTTACAACATAATAGAAACATATGACTAAAAGCATCTTTAAAAACAATTAAGAACATGTTTAAAATTTGCATGTTAAAAATGAAAATCAAAACTTAAAACAAGCTTTAAAAAATCAGAATACTAAAAGGTTAATAAGGTGGAGGAAGTTCCTTCAAGCCACCAGCCATTCCAACGATGCATCCCCCTCTTTAACCCCCAGGCTCCCAGTTGGCAGAGCCAGACTTAACACTATTCTGGGGAAGCAGAAGCTGGGGGCTCGCCTCACCTTTGAGGTCCTCCTAGATCCCATCAGCTGAAATTCTTTGGCGCTAGAAATTCTACTGATTTTTTTCCTCTCTGTCCTGTCTGGCAGGTTAGACCTAGGATGGAGGAAATCCCTGTTTCTGTCTTTATATGGTGAAAGGAGCTGCAATGCTGCTCTCTGGTGGACAGCGGTCCCTCTCTCCTCCTGCTGGCTGGCTGGAGCTGGTGCCCTGACCTTGAGATCAGGGTGTTGGTGTAGCCCAGTGCTGGCTAACATTGCAGACACCGAGGGCGCGGATGAGTCGCAAATAATGATTGGGGCTCGTGACATCATCTGGCGCCACTACTCTCTTGAGTATGCACATGGTCCTGTTACATCATTACCCTAGTGCAGCTACTTCTTTCTGAGCATGCTCAGCTCTGGGGTGATGCTGTGACGACTTGGCTCGTGTGCCAGCAGAAAGGGCTCTGTGTGCTCGCTATGACACACGTACCATAGGTTCGCTATAACTGGCCTAGCCCCACTTGCATCCAGTGCTTTGCCTGATGGCTTCCCTCCTTAGTCTGGCTTTGCTCGCCTAACCATCTCGCTAACCTCCGGGAGTGGGCAGGAAGAGTAAGCAAGCAGCTGTGCAAGCCAAAGCTGCATGGGGAGGACCGACAAGGTTGGGATGCCCTGCGTGGGAGGGAGTGGGGGGAGGCCTGGCAGAGGGGAGAAAGCGGAGAGACATTAGAAGGGAGATCAGGCCGACCATAATGCCCTACAGTAATTAATCTCACGGGTGGTCCTCAGGATGCTCTCTCTCCCTCTCTATGTACAGAACATGATGAATGTACTTTATGATAATGGATGCTTGTATGATTGTAACCACAGTTTGTCAATAAGAGCCAGGATGGTGCAGTGGTTAAAAGCAGCCCTGCAGGCTATTCCTGCTGACTGACATCTCCCATTAGCCATCAAAAGTTCAGAAGTTCGATTCTCACTGGCTCAAGGTTGACTCAGCCTTCCATCCTTTCGAGGTCGGTAACATGAGGACCCAGATTGTTGGGGGACAATAGGCTGACTGTGTAAACCGCTTAGAGAGTACTGCAAAGCACTGTTAAGCGGTATATAAGTCTAAATAAATAAATAAATGTTGCCCAGGGCCATAAAGTGCCCAAGTCTATTCTAGATAGTCCTGTCTATGGTGACAGGTGACCTTTAAAGGGCTGGTTTATATCGCTGGTCAGATTGAAACCCAAAACTATCCCCTGGTTTTGGAAGTGAGTCATATTTATAATCTAACGAGGTGATTCAGATTCCCATTAGGAAAGTTCTGCTTTTTATCAAAGCCCCTTAAGGTGGGAACAAAACTCTAGGTACCCTGTAGAATCGCTCCTTCCATCTCCCGTGTTTTGGTTGCTTCAGCTAGCTGTGGCTGTAAACCACCGTTCATGTTGCTACCTTCTTGTGCGCGACCATTGGGGCGTCGCCAGTCGCCTACAGGTACGGAAAGGGGCTTGGGGGATTACGAGCTCCCAATCCACGGGACACTCCGAGGGCAGGTCCCCCCCCCGAATGCAACCCCCCCGGGGCTTGCAGGTCGCTCCGGATCTCTCCCCTCCCCTCCAGAAACCTGAGACGAGGGTTTGCCCCTCTCGTGGAATGCACCCTTTCGTTGATCATGGGCTCCCTGTGCCATTCCCTCGGGGTCAGCTTCCCTTAGGGATCTGCCCAATTGAGGAATGTCTGGTGCAGGTCTGGAAACGGCACCAAAAACTCACGCCCAGGAAGTTTGCAATTGGGGCTCCCGTACCTTAAGGCAACCAGAAGAAGATCGGATCCCTTAAACTGCAGGACCCCCCCCCCCCGCTCCCATCCCAGCCTCACTCCCTGAGCCAGACCAGGAAATCAACCGGATGCCAAAAGCTGGTTTTACTGGAACTGTTTGTAATAGCAAAATCTTGCAAATCTGGTTCTGTTGAACTTCCTCCTCTTTCTTGTGTTCTCTGAATGAGGGAA
>JANHFO010004076.1:52083-62300 GCA_032468095.1 Pareas carinatus
GATGCTGGGAAGCCCCCAGTTCCGCTTGCAAGCTGATCTCCGGACTTTGTTCCGGATTTTGGAGCACCCCGCGGAGCAATCTCCCATGCTTTTTGGGAGTATTCGCTCCATAGGACGCCGACATTTCCCCCCCCTTTTTTGGGGGGGAAAAAGCACATCCTATGGTGCAAAAAATACGGTATAACAATCACAGTATGTATTTCTTGAATTTTATAAGCATAAATAATTTTCTCATCTGTGAGTCAAGATCAGAAATAAAGTTTGTTAATGTGCTAAGAATGCATGTGCGTCTTGTTACAATTTTTTGAGTTTGTAAATGTAGAATACAATATTAAGTTGGTTCTTAAAGATTGCAAGTGATCCTTCACATAAGCATATAATTTGTGAAATCATACTTCAGTGTACTAATCTGTGGAAAAATTCCATTTGTGAATATACATAATGTGAGTGTAGCTTTGTTTCATAATTCTTTTACTCTGTTTGTATATAATTAATTTGGTGGCTTATATCAAATAAGGTAATTGCCAACAGTTATTGTAGACAACAGTGATGGTGAACCTATGGCATGCGTGCCACAGAGGGCATGCAGAACTCTTTCTGTGGGCACGTGAGTCTTCCTCAGGAAGCCTCACAGTCCAGCTCAGCCAGGCAAAAGCACCAGACAGTTGCTTCACCTAGGTGGAAGCTCCGCCCTTCCTTCGCTCCTCCCGGCACCTCATCTCAGCTCACACTCCTTCGTTCAGCCCATCTGCAATCAGGGAGCTGTTGGGGCAGGGAGGGGAGAAGGCACGTACAAGTCTGGAGTCTAGAGGAAGACCCCCGAGGGCAGAGCCAGCCGGACCTTCGTCAACCCTTCAGGGAGTAGTTACCTCACTGACAATGAGATGGCGAGAGGGATGATGGGCAAAATTGGCCTCGAGCGGGGAAGGCGTGTGGGGCTTTTCATCAGGGGAAGAGTGGGAGGCTGCCTCAGAGGCGCATGAGCGAGCCATGTGGTTTGGGAGGGAGGAGGGGGCTCAGCACAGGTTTGGGGTTCTAAATGTGCTCTAAGAGGGTGGGGCAGGCACCAGGGGTCCCCGTTTCAACGGTGCTTTGGGGGGAGAGGAGCTGCCCTGTAAAGGAAGAAAGGGCTGGTGATCCAATGGCTGCCACTCGCTCCACAGACTGGGACCATGTTCCCGGCCATCCTGGGAGCGCTGCAACCCAGCCAGCGAAAGCAATCCCTGAGTGACCATGTCGCCTCCTTCCAGCTTCCGCTTTTGCAGAGAGCTTGGCTCGGAGCTGCACAGTTGCAAGACTTGCAACTGCCTCAGCTCAGCTCAGCTCAGCTCGGCTCAAGATCTCCCTGGTCGAGGGGCCGCCACATAGGTAACTCATGGCGGAACGCTGCCTCTGGCTGGCTGCAACAGCCCCCTGACTAGGGACGAGCAGGCGCACAGCTCTCGGAGGTGGTTAGTCAGTATGGCCCTCCAACCGGGCCATGCCTTTCCTCCACGATCTGGGCAAAGTGCCTCTCGGTGAGCTCCAGGCGAAGACCTACTGGGGCTTTCCGGGCAGAGGCAATTGCAGGGGAGGCCTGCATTGACAGCACACCATCAAGGATTACATTGCACCAAACCGTGGCCCACAGCAGCTGAGGGGGTGTGTCTTTTAACCCTTGATGAGCTGCCTCTGTTTCTATCTTGCTGGAGGCTGGGAAAAGGTGCAGAGGAGCAGGGGCTGCCACGCGTGGCTTTCCCCTTCCACCATGACTCCCTGCTTCCTCCAGCAGCTAATACACGATCCAGACTGCGGGAACTCAGGGAGGCCGCCTGTCGAAAAAGCTGCTCGTCTTCGACCCTCACACTTCGTGCCTTCCTGACCTGACAAGCAACATATAAAGAGAGAGGTGGGGGGATGCCAAGTCTGTCACTGCCAGAGAGAGGTTAAAATCTTTTCCCGCTGGAGCAAAAAAATGAAAGAAATCACATTGCTACACCACCTGTTCCTCTATTGGGGGTGGGATGGGAGCAGAGGAGAGGGTTGTGTATGCGTGTGTTTGTGTGTGCCTGTGAGTGAGTATGTGCACGTGTGCCGGGGAGGCTTGAGATCATGTAGGCAGAGAGTCCTTGAGGCTCTTGCCCAGACTAGGGCGCTAAGGCAGCCAACTGCTGGTGGAGACCAGCTTACAGTATAAAAAGCAAACTCCAGCAGTTTGCTGCAATTTCCCACCCATCCTTTGGGGACACACACACATACCCTTCAAAAACCACCTCAGTCTCTCTCCCAATGCCTAATACAGTTTTCAGAGGCTCAGGACAGTTTTGAGCTCATTTGCAGACCCGTGCTCAACTATCCGTGGGCGACGCTTTTGCCACAGCCACTCTCAGCGGCACGATTATCCCAACAGCTGTGGGACAATGCTTATTCAAGAGCCACCAATTGCGGAGAGCCAGCGTTCCGACAGAAGCAAAAAAAAATGGCAGACAGAAACTCATGTCCAAATGCCAGCTCAACCAGGCAGGAGGTGAGGGAGAAACAGCCTTTTCCCAGCCTCTGTTTTTTAGCCCTGCAAAATCCCCCCCTCTCCCTACCTCACTCCTCCCTCTTTCTCCCTTCCTCCCCCCTCATTCTCTCTCTCTTTTTCTCTGTCTCTGTGGGTGTGTATCTTTCTGTGTGTATCTGTCTGTCTTTGTATGTATGCATGTGTCATTCTCAAGGAGGAACAAATATCACACTAAAACATGTAAGGCTTAAATAAGCTTCAATTACTCTGTACTAATTAAACTAACTTTAATTTTGCTACAATTAAACAACCTTTAAAGATTTTATAATTAAATAAGTATTTATGGTTTTGTTATAATAAGCTTTTTTAGTTTTGTTATATTAAATAGGTGTCTTTTATATTAATAAAATGGAGCTTCTCTGATCATTATTTTACAAATATATGTATCTTTAAAAAAAATCCATATTAGTGGTCGGCTGGATTTAAAATTATGAATTTAGTGGTCTCTGAGATCTAAAAAGATGGCAACCACTGGCCTAGTTTGCTCTTAAAAGCTGGTGGGACGCCAGGGGTGTGTGTTTCCATGCTGGCACTTTGTGATACGTAAGTGGCTTTTGGGCTGCAGTTTGGGCACTCAGTCTCGAAAAGGTTCATCATCACTGGTATACACTGTAATTTGCAACATCCTAAAAAAGCATTGGAGAAAATGGACCCAAATGGATAATTTTGTGAAAATAATATAAATTTGGTTTTTGTGTTCTCGCTTAAAATCTAAAATGAGATGAAAGGATCAGCAGCTCTTTTTTAAAAAAAGGGAAAATTGAAGTTTTTCGGCTATATTCCCACATCAAGCTTAATTGTAAAATATTAATGACAACTAGGCTTCCCTTGAACACCACATGTCACCCTTTGATAAATGAGGAGCAAACCTGTGATTTGGAAAATGGCAAAATATGTCATCCATAAGTACAACAGTACTACTTCCTTGCTTCACAAACTTCAACACGTAACATGGTTCTTGCAGATGTATTTAAAGTAAACACTAAATGCAATAGTGTTATCGTTTTGCAATCTACAAAACCACTTAGCACCTGTATCCATAGTACATTTTTCCTGAGCAATACATAATATAGTTTATTGCACTTGCATTTAATTATTGAAGTCTTTAATGTTTCCTTCATGATTATATTATCAGATTATTCTTCTGTGTGAGACTACTTAAAATGATAAATGTAACAGATAGCTGTTCAGAAATGCCTGAAGTCATATAAATGTATGGGTAAATTTGATCTGTTTTCAAATGGTTAACCAGCAGCTGTATTCTTGCAATGAAATTACTAGATGTGCAACTTGCACATTTTTATATGAGATGTGTTTTTGGTGCAGGTGGTTTGTATACTCCGAGGAGACTTCGTGGAATTGTAACACAGCCTGCCACACAGAGAGCACTAATAATTTCCCCTACAATGTGCTGGGGTCAGCAGATAATCTTACTGCTGGCACTAACAGGATTTTCATTTGTCAGTTACGATTCTATCATAATGGACTACATATTAGGAAGAAATGATGCCTTTAAAAAAGATTCATAGACATTTTGAAATGTCTTTACATTTGTGCCATTGTAACATATTAAATCTTGCTCAGTTCTTTTTTGTGCTTGTTCTTAGTGCTAACTTTTTTTGCTTTTGGAGATTTATTATCTTGGGAAGTGGGTAACTTTATCATATTATCCTCCAGCATAGTAGTGAAGCAATGCAATACAAGGGTAGCTCATAATCAACTCAACTCATTACTTGGTTATGGACTAAGATGCCAAGTGGAGTTCCTCATCATCCCAAATCTAGGTTTTGAGTTTGAGAATTGGGAGCAGTTGGTGTTGCCATACCTCCCATGTTCTTATTGCACACCAACAAAGGCTGAAAGGGTTTAGTTGTGATTTTTTTAAATGTTTTTATATGGTTCATAGCAGTTTTAGTATTCTTGCTAGGATATAGCACTATCAAGGCCTTGTTTATTTTCTAATATTCCATTCTGCCTTTGCTCCATAATTTTAGGCAATGTACTTAATATTCTATATTAGCTGAAGCTAAATAGGTGGAAAGCAGTATTTCTAATGTTTTATGCGATCATTGAGCATATATTTTGTTTTACAATCTTAAGACTAGAAGAAGTATGTACAAATGTTCATTCACTCAAAAGGCTGAAGGAAAAGATACAGAATGTATACACTAGAGTAGATGTACATACTTTTGTTCTGCAGAAGTCAGACATTTTGCTTATATGTGCCTTCTGACTTTGCAATAAAACAGCAGTAAGCTACCCTTGAATTTAGGATGAAGTGTGTCAAGAGAGGAGACTTATTGTCACCTGGCATAAACTCGTAATATTTTCCCCATGACCAAGCAAGGTACAGTTTAAATACGTCTAATCCAACATCATTTAGTGAGTTCCTTTGTCCGACTCTGGGTTTTCATGATCACTTTTCAGGATCAATTGGTTTGAGTGCCTGCACATAGGACCCTTGTGGAAAAATGACTTGTGTATAAAATAACTAGTTCTCATACGTCTTCTAGCTGGAATGTTTTCAAGAATGATGCTTGAACATCAAAGATGCTTCTAGAAGATTTGCCATTTACATTGAGAATACTGTGAGATTGACTTCATGATTTCTTTAGTAACAAAGAGACTGTCCTGAACCATCTTTCGACTATCTCACACATAAGAGAAGAGAAACTGTACTTGTGTGTAAAAGTGGTCTGAAGGTAGAAAAGTTCAAACAATGGTGAGATCATTCCTGATTAAATTTGGTCTTAAGGCATCAGTAGCTTTATAATTTGAATTAGGTAGCTCTTCCACAGGAAATATATAGAATCTAGTAAATATAGTAAAATCTTAAATACATTGAGTGATTTTCCAATAATTAAAGCTGTTAATGTCATTGTTCATAAAGTGCAGGTAGTCCTCAACTTATGATGACAACTTTTGGTAGCGTCCTAATGTGACTAGACTTGATTTTACATTGGTTCTAAAGCAAGACACTGCATTTGTTAAGCGAATCGCATGGTTGTTAAGTGAAACTATTCTTGAGAGAGCCAGGATGGTGCAGTGGTTGAAAGCAGCACTGCAGGCTATTTCTGCTGACTGCCATCAGGCATTAGCCATCAAAAGTTCAGCAGTTCGATTCTCACTGGCTCAAGGTTGACTCAGCCTTCCATCCTTCCGAGGTCAGTAAAATGAGGACCCATGTTGTTGGGGGCAATAGGCTGACTGTGTAAACTGCTTAGAGTGTGCTGTAAAGCACTGTTAAGCGGTATATAAGTCTAAATAATAATAATAAAAAAATAATGAATGGAAATGGCTTCTTTCATTGAAGCTGATCTCTGGTAATATGTGTTTGATAGTTTTAACTCATGAAAGTCAAGCCAAAACTACTTAAAACTATTGAGGTAGGAGTCATGCCCTGTCTGTCGCTTTACAAAGAGTTAAAAAAATAAAGTTAAACTTGTTTTTGGACTCAAGTGTGCTCTGCTCATTTTTGGGAGAGCTGTACTCTTCACAGAGCCTTCGGAAAGTAAGGGCAGCTCTGTTTTTCTTTTCTTCACTACAAAGCCAGCTCCAGTGCTCCAGCACTGCCCAGGAGAATGGGAAAAGAGGTATTTTAAGACTTTGTAACTGAGTGACTGACTTTAGCATTTTTTTACTTCTTCATAAAGGTCTGGGCTGGGTAACCTTGTGGGAGGAGGAAAATGAAGGTCAGTTGACACATGGCAGGACAGTGAGGGCAACTGGAATGGAGCTTCCAGGGTGCTGCAAGCTTTGTGGGTGAGGTGACTACTTCTCACCCTTGGAGGCTTCCATGGATTTGGAGCTTCTCACAAGGTAGCTGCTTTGAACCATAGTGTGAAACCTAAACCTAACCCATTTGAAGTTATGACTATGCTGAAAAAACAACTTTACGGCTCATTTATGACCATTTATGGCCTTTACAATGTTCTTTAGTCACATAATCATCATTAACAGTATATGTTGTCATATCCTGAATTGTGTTTCCCCCCCCTCCTCCCCCCCATCCACAAAAGATTGATTCGACAGAAAAGAATTACGAGAAAGTAAGCTGTGGGGTCCTTGATGTTTTCTGAGCTTTCGCTTGATTGAACAGGAGAAATGAACATGCAGTGATCATCTATAAAGTATAGTTTGCAAAGCAACAACATCAGGGTAGGAATCTGGAGAATCAGGGAACTGTTTCCAATGGATTGGTGATGTTACCTAGTTTGATAATGAAATGTCTGCAAGAAAACCACCAAGCTCAGAGCACCAAGGATGCCACAGTTCAACCTTGAACTGCAAATATTCTCTTCTATCAGAAAGTAAGTTGCTTGCTCTTCCACATCTAGAGATTATGCTGACAGCTCAAGGATGGGAGCCATGGGTGAATTATGCAAACAGCTTACAGCAGGGGTCCCTAACGTGTGGGCCATGGCCTAGCAGCAACTGGGCCGCAGGAATGGTGGGCTGTCACACGCACACCAGCATGCATGCATACACAGCCCAACTCTCGCGAGCCTGGTGCCACCATGGCCCACTCCCATGAGCCCCATACTGCCATGGCCCACTTTTGCAAGCCCTGTGACATGATGATCCACTCCCATGAGCCCCATGCTGCTGTGGCCCACTCCCACAAGCACTGCATTATCGTGGTGCTGCACTTGTGCATATGCGCAATTGGCATACATGTGTATGTGCGCACGGCCCCTTTCTCCCCATTGCGCCGGGATGCCAACCTACAAAGGTTGGGGACCCCTGGCTTACAGTATTTGTTTGAAATCTCTTTCCATTACCTCTGTTCTGTGGGGAAGAGGGAGAGAAAAAAGCAATTCTGTACAGCAACCCACAATTGTTTTTAATTTATCCATGTGGTCCTTTCCCCTTACAAGTTTTACAGAGCCGAGTTAACTTTTTTGTGTTAGAGTGTGATGTCCACAAGGTACTTCACAGTAATTCAGCCATATTAAAAGTGAAGTTCTTTGAAAATGAATGCTCTTTCCACAGTCCATTATGTTGGAGGTCTGTTGCTTTTCAAGTAATTCATTTAGGCAAAACTCTTAAGTGATATCAAAGTTACTTTAAAATCTAATTATAAATGTTTATAATTTGTGGAAGTAGTCTGTGACTTTAAAGCTGTAATGGGTTTAGTGGAAATACTGTTTATATTGAAAGAGGAATAGTATATTTTCTTTCAAAATTTATAAAACATGTTTAGAATTTCTGGAAAAAGACATTTATGTCTAATAGAATGGGGAGCACTGCAAAATAATACATTTGTTTATAAACAATTTATCACTGATTACATGTCATGAAATATTCCTGCTGTTACTGAACTGTTTCAGCTTAGACTAATCTGTACTGAAGAATGCAATGTTAATGTTGGATTTCTACCAGCTTGCAGTTTTAATTTTTATGTCACTTTTTCTTGAAAATATATGTTCTGAGAATAATTAAAAGCAACTTTAAAATATAAGGTCTTGAAAACACAGAATTTGATTGCAGTTCCCATGTAACAAAAAACAAATTGATACACGAAGAGCTATAACTTATCCTCAGTTTCTAAAGACTTTCCCCCTCAAGCATATGTATTGATTATAGTAATTTTTAAAAAGGTCATAGATTTATCTACACTCCAACATTGCATTAGTAGATCCTGTTAAATAGATAGTACTCAAAACAGTAGAGTAAGCCTTGTCCAATGCGTACACTGAACCAAAAGTTTGGAAAAATAAGTGAAGCCCGGGGATAACTATTTTTCTTAATGAAATAAATTGGATGTCAGGCAATGTTATGTTACTTGTACATAAGCTGAAGAGTTCTCTGTTATTTCAAAAAAAGGTTGTCATTATCAAACTCTGGTCTTCATGACAAGATTAAAGCAAGAAATCCTACCCCAGTTAAAAGAATATTGTAAGGATTTCAGAAAAGGACTACCAATGTTAATAAATCTGGAATGAGCTTCAAAACTATTGCCAAGGTCCATAATCAGAAGAGAACTATACAAATGATAAAAATGTTTTGTCTCACCAATTCATTTCTTCGTCCATCAGCAAGTTCTCTCTGAAACTGGTTGATTAGAGGAAGATCGTTCCACCTCATTTTGTGGCATATAATTGGCTATGAAGTTTGATATTGCCAAGTTTCAATTTGCAGACCTCTCAATTTGCCGTTGCTCTTATAACTGGAAACATAAAATGTAGCTCTAAATCTCTACGTGAAATTCTGGTAATCCTTGCCTTCAATTAGGGGCACAGCCCATTTGGCTGTCCCTTTCAGCATGCTAGAACAAGTGACCCCTGGAGCAATCTAGGAAATTCTGCTAGATGACCCTGCATAAGCAATTAACACTGAACTGTGAAAGTCAGAAAATGATCCTGGATTCCATCAAACTTCTCTGGCAGACTTCCATGAGAGCAAAGAAGTATTGGTGGGAGTTCAGGCTGTTGAGTTCTCCTGGCTGAAGCAAATCTTGTTCCAAATACTGTGTTGTATCATTAGATTATTCAGGCTTGTTATTTGTATATTCACTTGCTGTTGGTATTGCAGTAATACTTTAGCAAGTTCCTTTGCTGGCAATGTGGTGCCTCAAGGGTTTGATGCCATCTCTATAACCAAAATAAGATTTGATGTTTCTGTTTAGAGTCTAGGGTGACTTTCAGAATTAATGTCAATTTCTCCAGAGTATATCAGATCAGGAAATGCATAATAACAGAATCTTGAAAGCTTGACAGAGTTTCTTTCCCTTTACTTCTCTTAGGCCAAGTAGCATCAAGGTGAAGTTACCTTGAGTTTCTTTCTCCCCTCTATTTCTTCCAAGAGCTAAGTTGACATTTACTTTTAATAATTCTTACATTCTTTGTTCAAGGTGTTATCTCTGTACCTTACCTGTCAGATTGGCAGGTAAATGTTTTCTTTGGCTGTTAAAATTTCTTCTATGTTCCACCCCATCAAAGTCTTTCTGCAGTGTATAAACATGCCTCTAGGATGCCTTTTCCTATTCAAGTCTGGATCTTGTCTAGCTCTGCGTGTGTCTCATACCAATAAAACTGTATGTTGCATTGTTCAGTTTAGGTTTATTAGCCCACATAGCTAAGCAGTTGACATAAACAGTTCCAGCTTTTGAAGATCTGTGGTTCTAATAAGAATTAAAAACATTGAGCTTCAAAAGCTGAAACTGTTTAAGTCAATCCTGCCAAACATTACCTCAGTTGCAGTTCTCCTATCTCTTTTCCAGAGTCTTCTCTGTTGTCAGTTCAACATCCATAGCCTCTCTTGTCTTCAATCAGAAATTTCCTTATGAAAACCAAACTATCTGCACTCTTCTTTTTCAGCAAAGCTAGCATATAGCATTTGTTGTATTTTGGCATGGAGATTTGTAGATATGATGAGCCAACAGACATGATGACTGCAGGCATATCACATTATGGTTCTGCCAGTTGGCTGCTCTCTTTGATTATAGCTATTGTTTTATTGTATAATAGTAAAGTTTCCCCTATACTAGTGATGGCTAACCTTTTAGAGACCGAGTGCCCAAACTGCAACCCAAAAGCCACTTATTTATTGCAAAGTACCAACACGGCAACATGTGCCCCCCATGGCCATTGGCAACCCAATGACCCCCCCTCAGCTATCAGTAACACGCCATGATCCCCTGCAGCTGTCGGTGCCCCCCACGGGTCATGAG
>JANHFO010004077.1:32441-42806 GCA_032468095.1 Pareas carinatus
TGTCCGTGTTTTGCCGAAAATCATAAATAACTGTTAAAAATTAATATTTTGAAAAATCCTTTCTTAGTGAGCACCTAGATGGCAATATGAAGGTATGTAGCCAATTTCATCTTTGTAGTTTGAATGGTTTTAGAGATCTCGTGATGAGTGAGACAGTCAATCAGTGAGTGAGTGAATGAGTCATTTTTAACATTTATATCTATAGATAAGACATGCTTCTCTTAGAGTCTGTTACGGTACATGGTCAGGTGAAAGTAATCAGAAATAGAAATTGAGTCCAAAGCACTACAAATTTATGCTACAAGTTTATACACAAGAATCTGATCTACTAATGGTCAAGGCAAATTGATGCTAGATAAGAGGCAAATTGATGCTAGATAAGAGTCAGTGGAATTCACATGGGGGGGCTAGCAACTCCAAACTGATGATGCATTTTACATCGCCTTCATGCTCTGCATGGTCATTTCCTACAATGTGTGTTTTCTGAAGTTAGGATATGTAGGATTGCTGTCATGTTCCCATATCCAAGCAGAAAGATAGTATAGATATTCCTTGACTTACAGCTGTAATGGACCGTCAAAATTTCTGTCGTATTTCATGATGGTCATAAGTTGAGGCACTCATATGACTGACGTAATTTTACAACATTATTGCAGTGAATGTTAAGCTACTGTTGCAGTCATTAAGCAAACACCATGGTTGTTAAGCAAATGCCACAGTTGTTGAGTGAAACAACAGGTGGTTTTCACAGTAAACTGGAGATAAATACTGGTTCTTGGCCAAAAAAATGTAAATTAAGGTGACATGACCACAGGCAGCTGCAAATGACTGTAAATGTGGACTGGTTGCCAAGTGCCCAAAATTCAATAACATGACAGGGGGGCAGCCATCAGAGCTTTGAATGTTTGAATCTGGGTATCTTTTGGGAGTCCGCAATCACTTTGAACAGTCACTAAGCAACGAACGTAAGTCAAGGACCGCCTGTATTATAAAATCCACGCAGTAATTTAAAAATATTGCAAACAAAATGGTGTCTAAATAATCTGTAGATGTGTGCAACTTTGTCTTGCACTTGAAAATGTGTCTAACCCAAATGCCTGGGAGGGATTTTTTTATTATTAGTTTTGAGTGCAGCTTGCCTATTTTACATTATAGTTTTTTATTGCTTTTCTTCCTTAAAATGGAGCTTGCGGGTAAGCAGGTTGCCTTCCTCAATCTAAAACAATTGTATAAAGCCCATCCTATGATTTATGATCCACCCCAACCTTTGAAACCAGCCAGGTAGAGTTTGCCTTTGAGCAGCCACTTTAATTTAGGCACAGGATTGCTGAAATGTTTGATGATTAAATTCCTCCCTGAGGAGTTTTCGAATCTAGACCTTTCTGACTCCAGCAACATTTTTTTGAGCCCAAAAATAAAATTGTGGGATTTGTATTAATTGAAATAGCTTATATTTCCCCGTTCTAAATGCCAAACTCTACCTACATTGACAAACAGTCCATAAAGTAAAGTTCATAATATACTTTAGTAAATAATTCATGTACTTTAAGTTCATTTCTCCAAAATTATTTGTAATCAAGAAGCCACAGTGCATTCTTGAGTACACAGAAATCTGGTGAACTATACCTTCTTTCCATGACTTTGACTGCAGAAAGCATAAATGTTTCTAAACAAACAAAGCCTGTTGATCTCTTGCTTCTTAAAAGAAATCCCTGGATTCACTTGAAGAAGACAACATTTTCAATGAGACTCATATTGGCTGTTAGTGACTGTGATTTGTGTACTTCTGGGCAATAGGAGGCAAATATTAAAGTGACCCACTGTACTTCGCCATGGGAACCCATGATCGTAAAAGCCTTTTTAAGTCTGTTACTTGACTTATACCATTTATTGTGTTGACCAGGATCAGCATTTTTGATCAGCTGCCTACTTCTTTATTGCTTGGGTCAGAAAGCATGTCACACTTTCTTCCAAATGAGGAGGCGGGGAAAGTCCTTTTCATCTTATGGTGACTGCAGTTGTATTGACCTATGGATGACTAAGGCAGCCTTCCCCAGCCTGGTGCCAAACAGATATTTTGGACTAAAAGTTCCCGTATCCTTATCATGGGTCGTATGGCAAGTAGTCCAAAATATGTGGAGGACATCAAACTGCCAGTTCTGAGTTTAGGATAACCAATGATGTACAGCAGTCTTCTTCAACACAACATGTAACACAACAAACATATTGCCTGATTTGGTTCAGCTCATCCATCAGGTCATAATGCTGGGTAATGAAAAATTGCCATAAAAGTACTTAATTGCAAATTGGTGAAATTCTGTTTCATATTTGAAAAATATCAAGTATCTGATAAGATCTTACCACTTTGGAACTTGATGCTGATATCTAAAATGTCTATAATTGTTCTCCACAAATATAAAGTCATACTATATTATATGCCTAGTTGCTGACTCAAACCTAGCCTCCCTATCATCCATTCACCCTTTGCCAGTAATATTTCAAAAAGCTTTTGTACTTAGGTTCCTCCAGTGTACCAAGTTTCCTTTCCACTCCTTCACTAATGGCATCAAGTGAAATAACACTCATAATTGTGAAACACACTCTCTGCTCAGTTATGACTGGTTTTGATTCATGTAAGTTTGGGATGACCTCCAAAGACTTTTTTTCACCAGGCCTTAAGCTGTCTTTGTGCTGCTGTTATGCCTTTTCTTGATGTTGTTGAACAGCTGCCCTGTTTATATGGGTTTTTTTTTAAGGTTGAAATTTGATTTGGTTTTATTACTTTATTGTGTTTTATACCTAGCTTTGGGTTACTTCAAACAATGAAAAAGTATTGGCACTTTAATAAATAAATAAATATAACTTTTTAGATGCAGGCTTTCTTTCTCTTTTATTACTTATTTCCTCTGTTACTCTTTCTAGAGATTTAGGAGAGTGCCCAAACTAGACACTCTTTGTCAAAGCTTACAAAAGAAGTGCAAGCTAAGTATAAAATATATCTTTAAAACACAGAAGTATACGGGAGTAATTAAGAGCAGAGGTTTTACATTCACATTTTCAGGAAACTTTAAACTAAATTCGGTTGATCAAATTGCTAAAATAAACAACTAGAAAGCAGTCTGGTTTAAACAACAAGTCTTTCTTCCATTAGTCTACTGTAAGTTTTTTGTCTCTTGAATATGCTAAAATGACCGTAATTATAATCTTATTTTGTATAAGCAGTTGTGGAGTTTCAGTGTCTTTTTGTTAAATATACTTGCCATAATTAGTATAGTTCAGAATTCTGAACAAATGTGTATGTGAATCTGGTTTTCCTCCTATACAAAGAGTTGATCCATTGACCCAGTTGCCTGATTACCCTCCACATATCTTGTACTACTATCCATCATATCATCTATATATTATAAACTACGTATGTTTAATATATGCTCTATCCATATGTTAGACTACTGTCTGTCTATGTGGTCCTAGGAGTCAAAAACGACTTGATGGTATCAATCAGTGAGTGTTAGACTACAGCTCCCATAATCTCAGTATGATCAAGGATGTTATACAGCTTGAACTATCACACTTTCTGCCAGAGTTCAGCTCTTCAGACATTACTTGGCAAAGATTTCTGAGACGCAATTTGACTGGATTAAAGAATAAAATTTTAACCCAACAAATTTGTGGTGGGAAGAGAGGAAGACTTTTTCTTCCTGGGTTCCAAGTTTACAATTATTTGACTAGTTTCTTGACGGCTGACATGTAGTTTATAAATCACTGGTTCCCTCTCATATGTCACAGCCTTTATATGAAACTGCATGCTCTAACTTCAAGCTTTATGCCATCAGATAATTTGTATTTAAATTTGTATTTAAAATGTATTTACGGTGGATGGTTTGATTTTTTTTAATCATTTAAGGCTATAAAAATAGCCTGTGAAAAAACTCCACTTTTTTCTTTCTTTTGCATATGCACTCCCAAAACCCTGTCAGAACATGCTGTGCATATCCGTGCAGGATATAAGGAAATTCTAGTATCAATCCCAAAGAAATTTGTAACCCTCCTCAAGTTTGCTTGTGATTCACAATTTGAGAAGTACTTATTACTTGTTCAGCTAACTAAAATTTTCAAAACCAAGACCTTAGCTTGCAGGCTTTTTTTCTCTTTATATACCGCCCTTCTCCCCGAAGGGACCCAGTGGACTATACTTATTTATTTTTTGTATGTATTTGAAGAATTATAGTCAACAAAACTAAGTAATATCTATGAATTGTAGCTTTCCAGACTAACCTGGTAGATTGTTGTGCTGTTTAAATTGCCCTTGAAGCACTCGGATGTAACTTTTTTTCATGCTAGGCTGTTCTCATATGTTTGAACTGCTCCGAGGGAAATTCTCTGGTTTGGTAATCTGTGAATTGTACCCATCTGGGTTATTTAGAACAATACATGATATATTTACTTATTTTATGAAAAAGTAGAGTGTATACACTGTGGGATAAAAATTCTCAGATTCACATATTCAGAACATAAGAATTCTGTTAAGAGGGATATGATTCACATGGTTGTGAAGCACCCATGAAAATCTTTTTTTTTTTTTAGAATTGAAACCAAGATAACAATATTACATGGAAAGACTTTCAAAGGCCTTGTAATTATCTATAGTTCCTTTTTTTGCTTCTACATAATCACTGTTGAGGATTTTTTTTTAAACATCACATCCTTTTCTCATACTGGCCAGCCAAACCCAAACACAAAGACAGAGTTCCTCCCCCACTGTGGTTCTCATGGAATTCAGTGTATGAAAATATGTGTAAAATCATGATTTATTAGTAAATGTGAAAGGGAGAAACCACACTGAGCATATTCTGAAAATGTATGTCTTTAAAAGAGCTATTGAATTCTTGACCAATATTCACAGTGGAGATGGGAGGATAACGTCAGTTAAAGAGGTTTGCTGTAGATTCCTAGTTTTCTTCCTTTTGTTGTGGAAAAAAAAATCAATTCTCTGAATTCCTAGCCTTTCCCCTGCTTTCCTCCCACAGAGACAGAAATGATCTTGCTTTTGCTTGTTTTCAATTATATTAGAATTATAATGATTTCTTGAGGAAAAAAATTCCCATTGCCTAGTTTGAATGGATTATTTGATCAGTTTAGTTTTAACTTTTTCTTGATTTTACATTTCTCATTCTTAAAAAGGAAAAAAAATGAATCTACAATTTAATGTTCCACAAGCAAGATAAAATGTTTCTTCTTTTCCTCTTGCCCAAGCTCCCTTGAGTTTAATGCCATCAGTTAAGTCTGAGTAGCAGTTGGCATCCTCTTGCTCTTATATTCTAGCAGGTCCTCAGATTGGCTTCATCTCCTGAGAGATTGTCTTTTTTACAATATCTATCATAGCATTTGAAAGATTACCAATGTGCATATATAATAGACTTTTTTATGAGGCACCTGTTTTTTTTCCTGAGTATAGAAGGGAGCAAACCCTTTGTCTTGCTTGTAAAACTTCTTGCTGGCATATATAATAATTAAGAAAGTTCATCTCTAATTTGACATACCAATTTTGATTGTCAAAAATGTGAAGCTATCATAGAATTACTTAGGTTGTATGAAATACAAGATTGACTATTTGAAGCTCTTTACTCTAGAACAGGGTTTCTCAACTATAACTTATGTGGACTTCAACATTAAGAGCATATGCACCAGAGATAAATTCCTTGTGTCTTCAATCACACCTGGCCAATAAAGAATTAAATTATTCTATTATCTATTATCTCCCAGAATTCTTCAGCCAGAAAGTCCACACATTTTAAAGTTGCCCAAGTCAGGAAATATTGCTCTAGGGTGTAGGACATGACTGAATATAGAAGGTGGCATATATACTTTTGGCTTGCATCTAATTATAATTAGACAGGAAGAAATGATGTCACTTCCTGGAATTTAAATAATTTTACCCTTTTGCAATTCATGTTTGTGATGTTTTGATACTTCAGCTTGAGTACTACCTGGCTATCCCTCGTGTATAGTCATTTCAACTGGGTAGCATTTATCTGCACATTTCCTTCTCTTGAGGGCTTTGCCATCAGTCTTTTGTCTTTTTTTCTAGGTAGTTTATGAAGGATTTTAATGTTTTGATCCTCTAATTGAACCTTTAAAAAAAAGATAGAAAGAAAAGTGGTTCAGGAAAGACTTGAGACAAGGCAGGATTGTGACAATTAGGCACTTCTTTAAAACCAAACCAGTCTTTCAAGTTCCATTTTGAAAGTGTTTATGTACAATCTATCTGAGTGCTAATACATTCAGGCAAGATAGTTGTCCTTTTTTATGAATCCCTAGCTGTTTGGTGTTTATTTGAATTGTTACTTGTATCTTGTTGCAGGGACATATCCACTGCCATAGGTTCAAAATACACAGACTTTTTCTGCACCATGGATGTTTTATCTAACCTTCATTTTTTTCTTTTTGTTGAAGGTAAAACTGGGCTCAGGATCTGACTTTAAACATTAAAAACTTTTGGTGTCTAAAAG
Organism: Pareas carinatus; assembly: GCA_032468095.1. Lineage (NCBI taxonomy): Eukaryota > Metazoa > Chordata > Lepidosauria > Squamata > Pareidae > Pareas > Pareas carinatus. The sequence continues at coordinate 38,951 of JANHFO010004077.1, forward strand.
ATGTGCCATGGAATGGTAGGAGCAAAGAGCACCACCACATCGTTGCTTGCCTTGATCAGTCATGGGATATTTTTTCCATTCTTTATCTTCAGTTCCTGTATGGTGGAAGGATTGGACTCATGTAAGTAAAATTTTCACTATCCGTTTTATGCATATTTCTCTGTGATAATGCATGGCAAGCAACAACCCTGAAAAATGGGTTACTGCAAAAAATGTTCATAAACCAAGCCAAGCCAACATTTAAAGCGGCTGTATGTTTTTAAGGAGTTTAGGAGTTTTGAGTACCATATGAATATCAAATTCGTCAGTTTTCTTAGAAAAATGCTTTTTTTCTTATATAACTGTTTATTCTTGTACATTTCACCATGAAAGCTACTGAATGTGTGAGAGTGGAGTGTTAGATGATAGGTGGATAATTTATTTAATAATATCCTGGTTTTATTTGCAACCCCACTCTGCCCCTGCCCTCTCCATGTTTCCTTGATTTTAATATCTGATTTGTTTTAACTATATATGTAACTGTGAAGCAGCCCGCAGTTACCCTATGGCAAGATGGGTAGTCAATAAATTTTATAAATAAATAAATAAAATAAAAGAAATAGAAACCGATTGGAAATGATGCTTGCCAAGGGTGTTTTCTTACTTATGTTTAATGTAATGGTATATCTGTCCTACGTCCATTCAGATAAGCCTATTTATCCATATGTTGACGCCCACGTAAAGTAAAGAAAAACACATTCCTTACATATAATTGTGGTTCCTGAAATGGTCAGTCACTATTGCAGTCACAGCATCACAGACTTTATACCAGTTATTTCAGTTTCAGTGGCCATGAAAAATAGCTCTTGGCGATCTTCCCCGCAGTTTCCCTTTATGTACTCCAACCTGACAGTAGTATCTTCTCTCAAGGCTTCTTTTCCTCAAACTGAACATTCTGCATTCCTTCAGCAGACTGTAACAGGCAGAAGAAATAGCCTTCACAGACAGGAGGAAGTGCTGCAACCAAGATAACAGTCAGATAAAAGAAATCTGAGTTTAGGGTCTGAAATGTGTTTTAAGAAGGCATCTCAGACAGAACTCTCCCTAGTTCTCAGGAAGATAAAGGGAAGGAGAAGGGAAGCATATTCAGATTCTGTTACTGCAACCTTATAATAAAGCTAATATGCACCGGAGACGAATTCTTTGTGTGTCCAGCCACACTTGGCCAATAAAGAATTCTATTAGAATTCATAACTGATTTCTTAGTTTGGTCTATCTTGAAGGGCTGACACTGATTCACCCATAACTGCAGCTACAATCCTCTTGTCAGAAACCTCTATTTAAAGTTCATGTAGTGTTTCAAAGGCTGCTTAGACATTCTTCAAACATTGAGAGTACAAACAAGGACTGCAGCTGGGAGCATGACATCTTGAGACCTACTTCCAGTCAAAAAGTTGTTGAAGATTCCAACAGGGAATCTGCACAGTCCCACTATCCATATGTTTAATATAAAGATAATCACTTATGTTACAAGCATATAATGTGCTTTTCTTTATGAAGTCAAATAACATCTTAATTATAGAAGTGATATGTAAACAAAACTAATTAGCTAATTGCTGTCTGCGTTGCTACCTGTTTGCTTAGTCTTCTGACTCTTGCAATTTATTTGATAAGAATAGCAATTCTGTAATGTCAGCTTAAAAGATATTTCTTTATATCCTTCTTTGCTGTACTACTGTAGCTTTTGGTAAAATGATCTCTTCTAAGACATCTTTTCAATGTAGCCATCGTAGAGTTGTGGAATGGAAACACTGAAACATCCATCTACTGAATGCAGTAGCTTAATCCAGCAATTTATTCTGCCAGTTAATGTGTTTTTCCACCTGTTCAAATGTTAAGCTATTTTCCACTCAAATGAAGGCTCTGTATGAGGTTGTGTGTGTGTGTGGTCTGCACAGAGCCTTCTTCAAATTCCTAAAAAATAGAGGTGGGGAAAAGGAGTGTTTAAAAGGAGACAAACATTTCAAGTCTTCAAGAGATTCCTCTTTAAAACAACATTTGGAAATATGAGCATTGCATTAACATTCTGTCCATGAAAATATTGTTGGTTGGGGTGGGTATTAGGAAAAGTCCTGTACTTTGTTTTGAATGGATGTAAACGTACTAATGAAGAAACACGCTTTCTGGTTTTATTGTTTACTTGATTGATATGTCACTTTTCTTCTAAGAGTTCCTAGCAGCTTAGATGAAGATCTTCATTTTATTCCCATAGTATCCTCTCTATGCGATAAGTTGGGGCACAAGTTATCAATTAGGTTTCCATGGATGAGACTGTCTTAGAACCTTGAATTACCTATTCCAACATCCTTAATCACAATACCATACTTCACTGCTTTTGAGAATGAGCAATGAAAGATTTGTAATGCAAAGTTTATTAAAGATTCTAGGGATATCCATTAACTCCTCCTGCAAAGAGAACAGATTTTTTTAAATTGTGGAATGTTTTGTCATAAATAAAAAGTGAGTGAATATTGGGAGCAACATTTTATACATTTGCATGTGAGCATTTGTGAAATGTTGAAAAGTAGTAATTGGAAAATGTCCCTCAAAAAAAAATGGTTTAAAAAGGTATGTGGTATCTAGTGTAACTGGAAAAACATGAAGGTATGGATAAGGTTTGCTTATGGAGTGGCTATGCAAGTTGTTGAACTGCGCATGAGATTATAGCCATACGCCATGATTAGGAGTCTGCTGCTATTGTTCCCCTGTAGAAAGAAAGAAGAAGGTAGCAAAAGTTAATGCACTGCCGAGGGCTTGTGCTCTGTAAAGAGTATCTGGGAAGATATTCGGCAATTTTCTGATCAAAATAATAATATGAAAATGATATGAGCCAAATTAAAAAGTAAAATGTGGCTTCATGGTGGGCAGAAGGTATGCAAACCAAATTTTTGCTATTCAGTAAATCCTTGAAACATATATGAATCTGAGGGGAAAAAACCTATTGTTGATTTAAAGAAAGTGTATGATAAACTTAATAGGATTATGAAATTTTGCATGACTATTGTTGAAAATTGCTGCTAAATGTAGTAAAAACAGTATACGAGGGAACAAGAGCATGTGTGAGAACAAACCAGAGTACTTCAACATTTAGCAAAAACTAAGACAAAGATGTAATTGTTTAATAGAGATAGTCCTTGCTTAACCACTTTAATGGGACCAAGATTTCCATCACTAAGCGAAGCAGTTGTTACATGAAACATCCCACGATTATACCACTTAGTGATGGCAGTTTTGGTAGTCCAGATTGCAGCCTCCGAGCGAGGACTACCATCACTGTTAGTCAAGGATCTTATGCTTTTGCTCTGCCATTCTTGCCTCCACTTCAACTCCGCCCAGTCCCTCCTCTCCCTCCCGCAGCTCTGTCCTTTGGGCCAGCCTGCATCCCACTGCTTCCCTCAACTGACTTTGCCATCTTCTACTGCAAAGCAGCTGCTGACCCTTGGTGAGGTTGCGCAATGCCTCCCTGATGCCTAGATTGGGATAAAGCAGTTGTTGTAGGACACAGGCATCAGCTACAGTTTGTGGTTGATAATTTTTGGCATTTTGTAAGTTTCCACCCAAGATGACTCATTCTATAGCTCTTACAATTCCCAGACAATATAATTGATTACAGAGACAAGAGCTGTAGTCCGACCCATTTGAAAGTTGTAGTCTGACCCATTTGCTCTCCTGAAGTATAAGCATGAACTTCAAATAGACATTGTGTAATCTCTAGAACAGTGATGGTGAACTTTTTTGAGACCAAGTGCCCAAACTGCAACCCAAAGCTCACTTATGTATTGCAAAGTGCCAGCACGGTAACATGCCCCCCGTGATG
>JANHFO010004077.1:42906-55089 GCA_032468095.1 Pareas carinatus
CGGGGCTGGGTGTTATTCGGGGGTGGGGGTGGGCGATCTACCGTATTTCCCCGAAAGTAAGGCATCCCCCCAAAATAAGACCTAGCCCATCTTTGGGAGCAAAAATTAATATAAGGCAGTGTCTTACTTTCAGGAAAAGACGGTATGTTCAATCTCCTTTCTTTAGCATTGTTACATAGACTAATCTCTATCAAAGCCCTCCAGATTTTTTGGTATAGTTTGGACTACATAGTTTGGAGAGCCAATTTGGTCTGGTTATTAAGGTCCAAGGCTAGAAAGCAAGAGACCGTGAGTTCCTTCCGCAGCCGTGAAAGTTAGCTGGGTGACATTGGACCAGTCACACCAACTCAGCCCAACTCTCCTCACAGAGTTGTTGTGGGGAAAATAGGAGGAAGGTAGATTGGATATGTTCGCCTCCTTCAGTTATTTGTAAAAACAATCGAGGTGGGAGATAGACGGACGAACAGGAATTGTTACAATTTTGTCTTCTGTTGCTTGCCATATTTCTATAGATATTCCAGCAATTCCTATAGATTTCCAGCTTGGTAATAGTTAGAGTGGTGATCTAACTTCATCTTCAAGAACTAGAGATTCTTGTGAATAGGGATATCTGTACTGAATAGAATATCACTGCTCCCGACGTCTTTATGTGATCTCTTTTGAATCAGTTACTCTCTCCATTAGTATCCTTTAGCATACTAATTGGAGTATGGAACTTCTTTCTGAGTTCAGAGATCTTTTGAAAGACTTTTTTTGTTTGTATTTACAGCTTGATGCTTTTACTGATGTGATTGTAATACTATACCTTATCTCTTCTAGCAGGTCTCTGAAATTCTTTGTCACGTTCCTTCCTGTGATCTTTGTCTTTCTTCACTTTTGTCTTTTCTTCTCTTCTTTGAGGTGTCTCTCATCAGTTCTGACATCCAGTTTACTTTCTTCTGATGCTTGGTCTTTGGCAGTCTTTTTTCACATTCATCCTAAATGACTTCATTCCTCAGTTTCTATTAATGAGGTTCAGGACTTTAAAGTGATTCCTGATGTTCTCCTTCAGAATATGTGTACATGATCAAGATCATATCATGAAAGCTGGTTGGTTTTGTTTTACTTGAGCTTAAATTGGAACTTCCACATGAACAATTTTTGATTTGTTCCACAGTCAGCCCCAGGCACATTTTTGCTTTTAAAATTGCCAGTTATTTGTTGCAATAATACATAACCAATTTGATTTCTGTGCAATCAATCTGATGATATCCATGTATATAGATGTCATTTTAGTTATTTGAAGACCGTGTTACCAATGAATTGTTAGAAACTTATAAGTCATTCTGTTTCATTTCGGTTTCCTAACTGTTTTTCTTCCATTTTAACTAGGCATCCCTATTAATTATTAAGTTGTAAATCAAAAGCTTGGCAATATCAAATGTTGAGTTTACAGTTAAAGGTGTTATGTAATCATGCCAGCAAAATCCATGAATCTATTATAATTTTTACCATTTTTGTTTATAGTAAAGGTTAATGTTGAGACTTGCCAATGTTATCCGAGAATTGCTAAGGGATCAAAAGAATGAAGGATGCTGTAGCTCTTAAGTGCAGGTGTGCTTTGGAAATTTAAGTTGAAAGAACCTTTCATGGTGTGCATCTGCCTCCATCAGAACTATTCCATGTCTTTTGGAGCTTGATCTCTTTAATCCTGTTCTTCCAGTTCTCTTCACTGAAACACCCACGTTTTCAAATCCTTTACCTTTCCAGTGCAAATTTCTTCCTCTGTTCCTTTGACTTCAGAAACTATATATTTTTCAACTCTTAGTTTGAAAGTTTATTATACACCTCTGGCTTGTTCCAATTGCTGCAGCAGTGCCAATATTCTGTAGACCATCACCTATGTCAGTGATGGCGAACCTATAGCATGCGTGTGACAGCGGGCATGAAGAGCCCTCTCTGCTGGCACACGACTTGAGTGGTCCTGGCATCACCCCAGAGCTGAGTGTGCTCAGAAAGGAGTAGCGGCACCAGACAATGACATCATGGGGCCATGCACATGCTCAGAAAGAGTAGTGGTGCAGGGTGATGACTTCATGGGCCATGCGCATGCTCAAAAAGGCAGCAGTGACGCCAGGTGTTGACATTACAAGACGCAACTCATTAGCCGTGACTCATCTGGGCACTGAATGTCTAAAAGGTTAGCCATCACTGTCCCATGTCATAACAAGGATTCAATAGAACAACAGAAAACAATCAGCATATTTCAAGGAAACTGTGTGCCGAGAGCTTCAGATATTTTTAAGGCCTCTCTGTAATGATCAATTACTTGTATTTGGGCTCAGTATTTTTTTTGTTTGAATGCGTCTGAGGTCTGATCCTACAGTTATTGCCAATTTACTTATCTAAAAGTATTGTTATTGTTGTTTCATTCCACAAGCATATTGAGATATGAAATAGATATCTTTTCCATTTTGGAAATGATAGCTCTATTGCTTTTTTAAGATATAGATTTTATTGAAATGGGAGAGATCTATTGCTGAAGATACAGTATAGTCTTAACTTGGCAAGGCAGACATATTACAGAAAAACATTTTAATAGATAGTTTGTGTATAGCATATCTTCCTCTATGGTTGCTTAGTGGCAGAGGTTTAGTGAGAACGTGGTAATCCTAGTGTTGCATGTTAATTAAGGTAATTCAGCTCTCTGCTTTTTGTGAATTTCCAGCTGGTGATCGCCTTGGTGCAAGACTGTAATTAGTCTTTATTTTCCTTTTGATGTGTTTTGTTTAAAAAAGCTTTGAAGAAGCTTGAAATGATTAGGCACGTTTTATCCTGTGTATGTAACAGAATCTAATTACATAAATGTATAACTATGATTACATAGACAAACCCTTTTCCTTGAGAATGATCTCATTTATTCATTTTAGTATATTAAAAAAGATTTATTCATTATGATTCTTGATAGAGAAACAGTAATTTTTCAATCAGCACTGAATATGAAGACCACAGTGAAGCAACTAATACTTGGTTCTTTACTGTTGATTAAGTGTTCAGAATAAAACTGTATATGCGCTTGGTGTGGAAGAATCCATTAAAGACCAATGGTAAAGGTCCCACCTGAAATTGGATCCACTGGATTTTGTCTCTTAAATTGAGTGAGGCTTCCTGTAAACAGAATCCTAGTTGATTGGGTTTTTTTTAAAAAAAAGCATAGTAGGAACTAAAATGAGTTACATTTAAAGTTCACATCTAGTTAAAAAGATATATCTAGGAAAATCTTTGATTTTGTCACAGAACAGCTACATCTATCCAAATTCTTACATTGACACTTTGGGACAGATGTTAGCATGTTGAAAACATCTGAATTTTATGAAGAACACAGGTGTTTTTTTCATTTTACTAATTTATAGCAAAAATAACACAAGCATATTGCACCCCAGCAAATACAATATGGCATAATGTTTTCTAGTTTACATCTGTGTTTATTGGGTGTTTAACTTGTATGTCAGGGGTGCATATATACTTGCTATGCAAAAAAAGCTCTTAATGCAGATGTTTATCATGGACCGGCACTGGGCCACGGAATGCCAGCAACCGGGCCACGCAAACAAGCCAAGTCCCATTCACAAGATGCAGGCAGAACGCCAAATCACGCCCTCACCGGTCCACAGAAAAACCTTTCCCCATGAAACCGGTCCCTAGTGCCCAAAAGGTGTGTGTGGGGGGGGCACTGCTCTAATGAACATGTTAATGGAACAGAAGACACTTTATGGTGTTGTTTTTACAATATCTAATGATTTTTAATGTTGCGGAGTTTTATTTTGTTTATTTTTCACACTTCTAAACTAATCGTCTACCTCAAAGGGGTACTCTGGATAGTGTATATTAAAACATTTTAAAAAATTATATAAAAATTAAAATGTTAGAATTAAATTTTTAGAACTATAAGGGTTATTTGTTTGCTTTCACTGTTGCAAGATTGTCTGAATTTTCATATTTATAATAATATTGATGAGCTATACCTGGATTCCCCCTCCTATTTCTGAAGTGAGGTAAATACTGTAGCTCGGTTTAGTATGAGATAATTATGATTTCAATTTCATAGGTGGAATGCATGTGTAGTAAGATTATTTATAGAATGTGATAAATTAGAGGAGGCTGAAACAAGTATTTTCTGTAACCAGTGGTCAAACATCTGTGGTACAATAAGCTAAATATTTATGTAGAAATAGACCTACTGCATTCTAACATATGGTTAAATGTTATGTTCCACTGGGGCTTTTTGCTATGTTTCATGGGATGGGGTGGGATGGGATGGTCTAGAGTGGATGAATGGATTTCAATCTTTTATATCTACCTGCCTTTTCTGTTCAAAATTGCTGCCAAGCCAACTATGTTTTAGCTTGTGGGGTTCAGGATAGGTATTAAGCTACACAAAGCAACAAGATCAAATTTTTATTTATCTTGGTTTTGTCTAAATCATTTTTTGAGGCTAACCGACTTCATAAATCCCACTGACCTTGTTTCCTGAGTGAAGACCTGGATAAAGATAACCAATGTCAGAATCTGTTGAATGCTCATTCGTGGTTCTCAAAAGAGAACATTTGTGTTCTCTTCACTAATTCTGTTTGTAGTCCTTATTGCTAGGATATAGCAGTTGCTATAGTTGCAGAATATAAAATGGGCTATAAAATATATGCCCACATTAGTGTATGGGAAGTCCATGTATTACCTAAGAATATTTTTCGTCATGTCCCCTTTTTATTCTTTGCTGTCTTCCTGTTCCTACTATCTTTTTAGAATTTTCCTTTTACTTTGGACTTATGATTATAAATGGACATATTGAAATTGAACAAACCTCTAGAATGAGTTGAGATAATTGTGATGATCACCAGAAGCATTAAATACAAATTAAAACTCAGCAACAACAATTCTTTTTGGAAAGATTTCAGTCTTTTCAATTATCGGTCTAAAAAACAGGATATATTTTTTTAAAAAATAGAACTTGCTACAAGATATATTAGATCAAAGGTCTCCAACTTTGGTCTCTTTAAGGCTTGTGGACTTCAACTCCCAGAATTCCTCAGCCAGGCTGAGGAATTCTAGGAGTTGAGGTCCACAAGCCTTAAAGGGACCAAGGTTTGAGACCTCTGTATTAGATGACCATTTTCATAAGTGAAGATGGAAGTTTACACCCACAATTCATCACTAATCTCCTTCAGAGTAGGAAGACAAAAATCCACCTTCTTGTTCCTTTCAGTATTTGTTGAAATGCAGTGGTACTGCGGGGCTGGGTTACTACATGTTTTAAGACGATTTATTGCTTAAAAACTGAGGTCACAGTTTCTGTTTTCCTTTGCAGACTGTCCACAGCCATCCAAACCTGACAACGGAGGTTACAAATGTCACCCAACGCCTTGCAAAGACCCACTGACACCTGACAGTGTCATAGAGTATTTCTGTGACAAAGGTTATGTGCTGAAAGGCGATTACAAATATTTGACTTGTAAGAATGGCAGGTGGAATCCAGAACTGGAAGTTACCTGTAGACTTAGCCAAGGTCAGTATATCTGAGTGAATATGCTCACTTTTGCTTTCTGTGCTGTTTATCTTTCAGATTTGTTTGGCTTTCAGATACGGACATACAATTCTAGCTTACACCTTAGGAGAGTATTGGGATAGATTTTCTCTTTTAAAAAATCTTTATTTCATACTTATTTCCGTTCTCTATCCATTTAACTACCTTTTTTTTACTTAGAAAGTTTATATAGCCACCTACTCGCTCACAGCAACTCTAGGTGGCTTACAAGCAATAAAAACACAGCATAGGAAAATAAATAAACACAAAAACAATAATTCCCCCTACTCACCTCTGGTGACAACACACAGTCAAATGAGCGATTCGATGGGCTTCACCATGCAGTATATTCCCCATGTAATTCAGAAAATTGTAATTTCCAGAGATACAGAAAATGTTGCTTAGTATCTGCAGGTTTTCTGAACCCCTCTCTGATACTGCAGACACAAACCCTTAGACAAATGTAATTTCCACAGAATATTTCAAGAAGGGTTGGTCATTGAAATTAAAATGATAAAAAAGGTATTTCGCCAATATGCTGAATGCTTACTTCTGAATTTTTAATCAGGCTTCTTTTTAAAAAATCTGTAGTTCTTTGAAGTAGCCATTTCCTCATGTTGTTTGGGAATTCTGTATATTGTTGCTCAATACATGTGGAAGGCATAAGGCTGAATATGTCTGAATTGGAAATGGGTCCACCCCCTCTGTTGCAGTGCTTTTGCCTCCTTGCACGATATCATCCCAAAGCATTAATACCTAGTACCCGCTCCCCTGACTATGTTTAAGTTAGCTATGAAGACTTGACTCTTCCCCTAAACTCGAGGTTAGTGTGTTTAAACCCTCTCTTGGGAATTTGGGTGAATGAGAGTTATATTTCTACTGCTCTCTTGGAATGTCTGAAGTAGGTGACCATAATAAATTGACTAAATTAAATTAAGTTTGTATCTCTTTGGGGTAAGTTATGATAGGTTTATTATTTTAATATTATATGCCATTCATTCTGATGTTGGGTGGCTTCAGATTTTGCAAATTTGTCAGATAAGTGAAGCAAATGCATAGCGATTAAACCGTGAACGTATTTAGAGGAAAGAATTTTTGATCCAACTTGATCATAGTTGCTGCAAGAGAATGTTCATTGCCCCATCTTGACTCTTTTGAGAATAATGTTCTCAAAAACAAATTAACAATTGTGTCTTGCAAGATTTTCCATCAGATAAGAATTCCTTTCCCATGATACGAAGCAAAAAATGAAAGAAAGAAAATATTTGTCATATTGCTTTAATTGAGGAGGAGGGGCACTGCAGCAGCAGTAGGAGAGGGGTAGATGTCATTCAATAGAAATTTATGGGAAAAAACAAAATTCCCTGAAGGCCAGATGAATGCTGAAGCTGAAATGTTCATATTCCCTGGAAAGACTAGGGTTGGGTTTTTTTAAAAAAACTTTCTAAAAACAAAGCTTTTAACACAGCAGGAATAATACCAATCTCCTTATCGTCAAACTTTGACTTGACAATGGAATGTTCCCACAATATTCTGTCTATAATTTCCAGTAATACTGATTTAGTCATACAGTCATGATCAAAAATATAATTCAGCTGCTTATTTTTCCCCCTTGGAGTTAAACAAATTTCAGAAATGTAATCTTGAATGTATTCGTTATAGTTTTGACTTGTATCCAGATGATTTTAAATTCAGTTAACCTAAAACAAGAAGCCTTGGAGTTATTAGACAGCTTAAGATAGCCTGGGAGTTGTGTTAAAAGGATTACGGCTTGATAACCAGGTACAGTCTCTCTAAGGACGTCTCTCTCTGAATGTATTTGCAACAGATTTCACCCAAACCAGGCTTGTCCGAGAAGAAAACTGCCTATGCAAACAGATTACGGTCAGAACTGAGTTAATTCAGGAATCCTGCTTTAGTAATAGGAAACAGCTGCTTCCTACAGAGAAAGCACTAATTGTTTTTTTTTGTTTCCTTTTTTTGTAGATAAAGGTTCTCCTCCAAGTGTAGGAGTACCCACCTTATCCATAGTGGCAACTACAGCAAGTTCAGTCGCTCTCATCCTTCTCCTCGTTGTATTGTTTGTTTTGCTACAACCAAAACTGAAGTCCTTTCATCATAGCAGGTGAGCTCTTCAGAATTTGTGGGGGTCTTTCAGATAGAGAGATTTGCGGTTGGAGGTTGTGCGTGATACTATTGTGACTAGTTTGGTATCAGGTGAAGGCTAGCTGCTGGGGTTGATGCTTCTGCTCACTTTAGTAAACCGCTGGGATTAGAGTGGTGTGTATACTAACTCAATGTCCAAAGTAGCCCAGAGCTTGCAAATTAATGACCAGTGTTCTCACACTGAATGCTACAGTTGACTTAACTGCAGAATAGCCTGAGAGATAGCACAAGAGTTTGCCAACTGTACTGCAAACCGCTAAAGGATTAGAATAGATTCTGAGGTTGGTGGTAAAAGCTATTTGGGAGATGACATAATCACCAGCTGCTTTTGAGGGGCAAATGTTTATGCATGTAAATTGGATGGGGGACCTGTTCAGATACTGCTAGGTCTCAGCATCCTCAGCTATGCCAGTCAAAGATGAAGAATGCTTGAAGTTGTTTGGTAATATCTAAAAGGTTTCAGAATCCCCACTCTTGACTCAAAGCCATGCATTATTTTCCTGGTTGTTCCTTACTATCTTCTTTCAGGTTTTTCCTACAAACCCTTTAAGAATCCTATTGCGAAGGAATAACTGGACTCTGTGGTGTAATAAATATTCTGTTTTTATTTCCATAATGGAAACGTTAGATTTTTCAAAGTACACTGCTCCCAATAGATTCTAATTGTCAAGGTCTCTTCTAGTAGAAACCCTACTTAAGGCTTATTGGAGGGATTCAAAATATCCAAACTAAAACATTGTGTTTTTCAGGCTGCCTATATATATGGTCAAGGCAGGCTCCACTACCAAAGTCATCTCGGTTACTCAGAAGCCAAAAAAGCCCCTAGCCTTCCTTCCATTCTTGGAGCTGGGAAGAGAGATCTGTGCATTGTTTGCTCCCTGCCTCCTTCAGAATTCCAAGGCTGGAAGGAAGCTTGAAATTCCTTGAGCTCACACAGACTGTTGTCAGTATGTTTACTCTGGCAAGCACGATGTGGAAACTGCACTTCGAGGGAAGAGGGAGTTTTGTAAACAGGCTTAATTAGCCTGGAGATTTCACTGATGTTATTTAAAATGAGCAGTTATCATCACTGCTCGTAAGTACTTTTGTAGTCCAGACTACTTGTATTATTCTCTAAGATAAAGGAAAGAATAGCTTCCTGCAATCTTACTTTGTCTAATTTTTTAAACAATTGGCCAATATATCAAACAGTAGACACATAGTAGTTTTCCCCGCCCCTCTGTTCTTATACCTGAAGCTGGGGGAAAATGGATTCAGGATAGAATTGCCTCTTAATGAAGAAGGTAATGCAACTTCAAGGTTGCATCTCTGTCATATCCTACAAAAATTATTCAATGAATAAAAAGACCCAAACTTTCTGGTGCTTTCTTTGGGTGGGTGGGTAAGATTATGATAAGAACACTGTTTCTTCATGATTATTTCCCATGGAAGGTATGCCCCATCTGTTGGTGTTGGTGTTCCTTTAATTCTGATTATGGTAACCTGGGTGGATTTTTCACCCAGTAGGATAGTATTTGTTGCTGCTTCACCTATTTGCATTAGGTGATCTTGCACACTTGACATATTTTGGTATTGGTATCAGACTGGCTTTTTCATTTTGTTTTAAAACTTTAGCAAGGAATTCCTTAAGCCTTCCTCACTTCTAGCCATTTTGGTCTATTTGAGGTTATCAATATTTCTTCCAGCAAATTTAATTCCAACGTACGTTTTCCAATCCAGCACTTTTGATTTTATGTACTTCATATTAATTAAATAGGGTCATAGTACACAATCTTATTATACTCCTCTTCCAATTTTGAATCCAATATGTTGTTTCCTATTTCATTTTACCTGGTGCTTCCTAGATGTCATAAAAAGTCTCACAATATTCAAATTGAGTGGTCCAGCCCTTGTATTTAATGGCTATCTGCAGTTCGTTGTAGTTCACAGAAAGATAGTATAATCAATAAAACAAAAAATGGTGTCTTTTAGGTGTCAATTATGCATCCAAATCTGTGTTTTATATGCAGTTGCTTGATACTTTGAACATCTTTTGGCCCTGTCATTTTGTTGTTGTTGTTTTAAATACAGATTCCTATTCACCATTTTCTAGCCACTGCTGTATTTTTATATGAGCTGTCGGCAGTATTTTAACAATATCATTCTTGCACGATATAAAACAGGTCTACAGGTATTTCATAAATTCCTGCTGCTCTGTTGATAGCAGTATTTTCTAGGGCCCATTTAAATTTATTTTCAGAAAACATTTTAAGTCTACAAACTTTACTGTGTCATAAATCAAATGGCCCTATTCGAAGTGGACTTCTATAAATTGCATTTATTCCCTTTTCAGATCTTTCCCAGTTTTGTGAAACGTGTTTGACCGTGGGAAATTCAGTTCAGTGTCTGGAGGTGTTTAGAGTTCCTTTTTTTTCAGCACAGTTTGGCAAGAAACACAGGCTGCATATAGTGGTAGTGTTGCCAGTCAGTCTAGCTGTTGTTAGGTAACTGCTTGGTGCTTCATAGAGCTTGGATGCAAGACAGAATTCTAAGTATTTCTAGTTATGAAGTCTCTGTAAGCAGAATTAGATCTGTGACTCACAGTTTACCTAGGAGACTATCTGTCAAGTTAGCCCTGACTCCAGCAGAGATGGCCAATCTATAGAAATCTAACAATTGATAAGAATATAAAAGAATAAACGCTTCCTTAATTGGCAGTGGGCTCATGATATCATGAGGAAATTGATTATCAATAAAGCCATTCGGTTTCTCTCTCTTTATTTAATACTAACATAGTTTGCCATTGAAATATAATAACCATACCATATCTAGCCTCTCTCCTTTAACTCATATTTTCATCTGCACCCAGTATTTTAGCCGTAGTGCAATGATTATTAGCTATGCGCTATGAGATAGAAGCATTGCAATTCTGCCCCAGCTCATTTGTGAATTTATTTGGTGGTGATAGATACATTTTACAGGATCTCTTATTTCCTCTTTAATTTCTATCTTACATTGTTGGGTTAAACGTTGCTGAGAAAATAAGACATACTTTTAGGATAAGGCGTATTACACATTATATTGTTTTGGTTCTCCTTTTCTCAGAAAAAGAGAAGCAGGGTTTTCATCTGTCCACTATAAATCCGAAATATCCAGAGAGGTTTTTGGCTCCCAGATTGGTCTGGCATTGTCATGGTGCTGTAGTTGGTTTGATCCTTATGGCAGGCATATTTCCTCCAAAACTTAAGAGCGGGAATGGGACAAATCTCACCACACAGTGACCATAGTGATCTCTACCTATTTATGCAGCTTTGACCTGGAAACAAGGTTGGGTCTCCTCATTCACCCGCTAGTAATGGTATATTGACTATGTAAAGTACTTTAAAGCCTGATACTGTCTGTGAGCCAAAAAAATTGTAATGTGGGAATATAAAGTTCTGAAATAATGTTAAATGCATAAAGGGCATCTGAAAGCATATAATAGGGATATATCAGTCTTAATTGGAATGAAGAGCCTTGTCCTTAGGTATCAAACAAAAGAGGTTCATCTCAACTTAATTTTTGTTCCAGATCTCAGTTAACAATTTCATAAGCTACATCCATGTCAGGAAGGAAAGTTTGTATCACTCATTAAAGAATTGGCCTACCTCATTGAAAATAATTCCAAGATCAACCATATCCTGATCTACCTTAGGCTTATTAAAACCTTTTCCCATTTAATCTCCTATTGAGGGGTTGTGTAGATGTGCCTTCAAGTCAGTGTTGACTTTGGTGACTACTTGGAGAAGTGCCTGCAGTTTTCTTGGTGCGGTTCCAGGAGTGGTTTGATTGGCCAGGAGTGTGTGATTGGCACAGGCCCACCCAGCTTGTACATTCATGTGAGTCAAGAACTCACCGTCCCACGGTTTCTAGCCTGGTACCTTAACCACTACACCAAACTGGCTCTCACATTACAGTTCACGAAATATCTGATGGCTATGCCAGTTTGAAATAGTTTTCGAGAATTCTAAAAAATTGCGGTCCTAAGACCTTTGGAGGAAACCAGAGTGCAGGCGTGGTTTATTGCTAGTACCTTTACCTCTGAAATGACAGTGAAACAAATAGGACTGCTAATCCTGTACATTTTATTGTTCTGTAAAATACTGCCCATGTCATTGTGCCTAAATATTTCTTTGAATTCAGAGCATTACATGGGTTACTTAATGTGTCAAGAATGTGAATGAAATGTATAAATGCAGCTTAAGGATAGAGTGGCTTATTATAAATTTAATGGGAAATGTATGAAGGTAATTCAAGATAATAGGGAGTAGATGGTGTATGATTCTTGGGTTATTATAAATTCAATGGAAAGCTGTTAACACAAATTTAAGCATAAATAAGAAATGTATGAAGGTAATCTATGATAAGTGTGAATATATACTGTTTGATGTCTGGTTTATTATAAATTCAATGAAAAGTTGATATATATGGAGATGTTG
>JANHFO010004077.1:64474-74498 GCA_032468095.1 Pareas carinatus
TTTGCGAGCGGGATGGAAGCAGGAAAGCAGGAAAAAATATATTATTCCTGTTTTCCCCCTCTAAAAACGTGGTGCGTTTAATGGTCAAGTGCGTCCAATGGTCAGGTGCGTCCTATAGAGCGAAAAATACGGTATGTTTTTTTTATTGATTTGATTTGGAGACTGCCCTATTCCAGAATGATTTTGTATAGCTTATAAGAGAAGGAGGAGAACTATGCTTCCAAACAAATCACATCAGGATCAGAATTTATTTTGCCAAGTGTGTCAGGACACACAAGGAATTTGCTTTTGGTGAACGTGCTCAGTATCAACATACATACAATAAACAACTGATTACAATCAAAGATACATTCACAGTCATTTGTATATATAAGCATAATCATGACCATTTGTATATATAGGCATAGTCATTGCATATATAGGCATAATCAATTGTGTATAGAAGCATATGATACATTCATAGTCATAAGATACATTCATCTTGTCAAACATGTCAATAATTTTAACAACTTTTGTGAATTTGGCAATTTTAAATTGCCAACACAGAAAATCTAAAACCACTTTTGCTGCCTGCAGCCTTTTTTCATTACCATACTTTTAATTTAGTTCCTTTAAGTATTTCCTTTGGCATTTATCTAGGTTGTAGTAAGAGTAAGAGAAAATGTGAGTAAATTCAATATCTTTCCTTAGATTTTCCCAATGTTTAAAGCAGTTATTTAGAATTTTCCTTTAATTTGTTCTTGGTAGATTTAGTAGAAAAAGTTGCTTGATCATGGATCAAATACCTTGCTTTGGTATTTTAAAAATGGCTAGAATAACATTCCTTCACTTACATGTTTTTTCTGTCTGTATGCATGTTTTAATCCAAAGATACTGGAATTGAGAAGTTTGATTAAAGAGACACCAAAAAAGAGCTGATATTTTGTTATGCCTATTATGAAAATTAGTGCTTGAGAAGAAGGTGTAGATAAAGAAAGACTGGGAAAAAATAGATGGTGGGTAGCATTATTGAATAAACCTATGCAAAGGATAAATATGAGCATTCAGAAGAGCATTGTCTTTATACATCAAAGTAGAAACTTCAAAAGAAGGAATGACAATACAAAGTCCTAAACAGTATTGCACTTTTCATTTGATTAAAATCCTGTTGCAATTTTTAAACAGAATAGAATCAGAGTTGCATCCAGGTGAGAAGGTGTTAAATAAGAAAAATGACTTATATTGCTCTGAAGAAGATTGGCCAGATGTTTAGTCATGGCATAGTGGTTAAAATAATGGACTAACCAGGGAGAGTTAGATTTAAGTGCACCCCAGTCATGAATTACTCATAACTCAATCTTCTCAAGTTTGTGGGGCAAAATTGGAAGAAGGATTGTGTATACCACTTCGAACTCTTGGTTATCTGACAATATATAAATTAGCATTTTTAGAAATCTTGAATTGTTTTAGACCAGGAATGAGCTAATGTTTTTCTACAAATATCTTGCAGAATTAGTGGATGGGGCTGAAACAAAGACACCTCCATGCCAAAACTCACTTTCTGATGACTTATTTTCTGTCTCTGAAGAGGCAGGTGCTTATCCGTGGTAAGTGTAGCCTAGATGGGATACAATCCTGGATATGAATTTAAATAGTGTCCAGAACATAACAAGTTGTGAACTGTATTAGTTGATTGGAAATATATCCACATTATAATCAAAGTTGATTTGTTATATGTGAGCAGAAAAATTGTCATGGAAACCAACAAAATCATATTAGGGCTCCAAGTAAGATTTCTTTTGGGGGGAAAAAATTAAAAACTTCATCAAAGAATAAGAAGACACCACACATACTAGCATATTATGGTTTTATGGAACGGCAACTATCTCTTGCAAAAGGAGTGCAGCAGGTCAGGAAACCTATGACAAGATCTGAGAAATCATTTTCACTGTTGACAAGCAGCATTATGTCAAGGAAACCTGAAAAAGGACATAAAGTCCCTTGCCAGCAAAATGCAAGGAAAAGAATGGGATAGCCATAACAAAGAACCCACATGTTATGGAACATGTTGCCCTCAAAGATATGCTTGGCGCTAACTTCCCTCGTGTTTCAATATATTTTGAAATTTTTATTTCAGTGTGTCAATGACCCACTAGCTGATAATATGTGGTTTTCTAGTTCCATGGTTAGTTGAACTTTTATGTTATAATCCAACAGTAAAAAATAATCATTGCATCAGTGAAACAGCAGGAGAGAAAGCTGATCTGCAAAGGAATTTTTAAAAATCGAAAAAAAGTACAACGAACTTTGACTGATCAAGAAAACTAAAGACAGGCCTGGTGCACAATCAGGAGGGGAGTATCTCGGACTCACAGCTCCCACTAGAAAAGCATGTGATAGCTGTGGCCAGGAGGACCTTTACTGGTCCACACCTTAGCGGTGGGGACCAGTTGTGATCGGGAGACTTTGCTCATAGACACTCATGTCTTCATAACCTCTCGTCTGGATTACTGCAATGCTGTCTGCATGGAACTGCCCTCAAAACAGCATTCGGAAGTTTCAACTGCACAGGTAGTAAAGGATGATGGATATTTGATACATACAACACCATTGCTTCATGAGCTGCAATGGTTACTAGTACGCTTCCAGGTGCAATTCAAGATGCTGGATGTCATCTTTAAAGCCCTTCCTGGTTCGCGGCAGGTTAGCCAAAAAACCCATCTTCTCCTAGTCATTTCTACCCATCTAATTCGATCTGGCATGTTGGAAATGTCATGGATCCCATCAGCCAAGGAATGTTGCAGTGCAGGGACCAGCCTTCTCTGCGGTGGCCACTGTCATCTGGAGGATTAAAATGACCCCAACCCTACTGGCCTTTCATAAGGCCATGGAGACTTGGTTATGTGTCCAAACTAGGATCCTGAGTGTGGTCAGGATCCTGTTTCTTGGTTGCACTAATGCGGTTACAATTCTATTTGGTGCCATATAGATTTATTTTGTATTGTTTTAATTGCTTTTAATTTGTTTTTATATACTATAACGTATGCCACCCAGAGTCACTTGTTGAGCTGGGTAGCTAGAGAAATAAAATAAATACATAAATTTTGCATCAATGTGAAAGTTCAGATCTATACAGTTATAAAAAAACCTTGGAAAATAGGCAAAGCAAAACACTTCTGCGTTATGCCAAGAAAACTCATAGCGGGTCTATGTTACTCATCAGAAATTGACCTCAGCTCAAAGCTAATTTCACAATAATCAAACTCTGACCAAGTCTTATATCATTCAAACGTCAATCCAGAAGGGTGTCCAACAGATATATTAACCAGGAAACAAACAAACAAACAAACATCACTTGAAGTGTTCAGCCTCAGCAGGCAAAAATTGTCTGATAGATCTGGTCCCAGAGATGCTGAGCCAGCCTTTAAATTGTCTGCATACAAGCTTTTCCTACACATTCATTTCTAAACCTTTTACATGTATGCTTCTGCTACCCTTCCCTTTCCCCGCCCCAGGCCAATGATTTCAGCCATGCTCAGCATTCCTTGCAATGCAGTCAACCCTTAGAGGAGCAAATTAAATGAGAAATCTGAATGCTTTGGGTGTTTTATAAATACCAAACTGACAGGATACAATGTCAACATGGCTTTTAACTTTTGTGAGAACCTAAACATGAGGAGGAAGAATAAATGGCATGCTATATTTGTACAGAACATTACTGGAGGAAGGAGAAATGCATACTTCAAGGGGTGTCTTCCATTTCAACCCATCCCTCTGCTATTGTGCCTCTGCTGTGATTGCAGCTGCTATCTCCCCAATGTCAATTGGGACAAATTATCTTGATTTTGAGAAAATAACTCAGGCATTTCAGTGAAGAAATGCTAATGGGATCTTTAAAAAGCCCAATACTTTGCTGGCTAGCATCAGATATTTAGAAAAATCATTGCAAAATAATGAACATTGGGTTCATATTATGTTAACTGCAATATTCAAGCAATATTGAATCAAGGTGCCCTGCTTCTAAACTTATAATAAGCTAAGCTAAACCACCTACCCAAACAGGCACTAAAATGGGTGAAACTTGAAAGACAATAGGACATGAAGTCTGGGTAGTTAAACTGCGCATTTTACCTTTCCTCGCCCCCTTCACTTTATAGCTAAACACCCTTCTCTTTATGTTATACATTATTAATAGTTTCATTCATAGATCCTACAGAGAGGTAGCCTTAGTTAAAATGTGGGATTGTAACATTAATTCTACTTCTTTGCTAGCCTGTTTGCACTCAACTAAAAGTACAGTTTTGAGCACATATCTTTAAGGCTCCCCAAAACGATGAGCCGGATCATCAATTATAAATGTCTGTGTCGGTCAAAAAACACAATGAGGAAGAAAAAAAATATTCTAGGGAATTTTTTTAGATATCTGAAGATGCTGCCTCACAGAAAAGGACCAGTATCTGTTTTCAATTGCTTTCAGGGTCAGGATGCGTTCTAAGGAGCTGAGTGTTACAGGAGGCAGGGTCTGGATGAACAGTGGAAGAACTCCGTCTGTTACAGCAATTCCTTTGAACAAATGCTGGTGACCGCCACTTTCTTTTTAAAGCAGGTTTTCAAGACTTGGGGGTGTCCAGACCTAGTTTCCCTGTAAGAAAAAGAGGATGGAACAAAATGACTCGTCAGCCCCCGCCGCCCCACATCTACCTTTTTGAGACTAAAGTTCTAAAGCTTTAAAACTTGGGCAAATCAAAACACTTTTCCTCCTGCCCCTGAGAAGACTATAGGAAGGAGCCAGTCTCTGAGGAGAAAAATTCAGAGCCGGGCTGTTCCAATGGAGAAGACGTATTGCTACTATCCTCCCTAACTCAGAAGATAATGTTTGGTGGCACAAATCAGCCTTTCCTAATATGGTGTCTTCCAAGTGCACCTCAAGTAGCTCATTTCATCCTCAGCGGCACAGCCAAGGACCAGAATAGAAGTTTTGAACTGGAAGGCCGTGTTGGATAAGACTGATTTATTTATAAAGCTGCTATGTCATAGTTTAATATGGTAAACAAAATGCCAAAGATGCTTTGTCGGTTGTGCTCAAAGGAGTGCAGAATCCAATCGTATCTATCTTTATTGTTCTTTTCCCTCAAACATCTCAAGGTGCTGTGACATCGTTTCTGCAGCTAAGTCTGAAAACCTTTCAAACCAAGCCAGAGGCTTAAAGATCCTGTTTCCTGTGTAGGTGGGCTCCATGCAGTGTGTGTGGGTGGGTGGCCGCTGCAACTTCAGTTGCTCTGCTTTTTTAATTGTCCGTTGCCACATGTGCGAGGTCAGATTCTCCGGCATCAATTACTGATTTCCCCCTCCCTCCAGCATTTTATCTATAAAATCTTGCATTGCAGAGTGACTGTCACATTCGTTTCATGCCTGAAGGAGAGACTAAAGTGCGGCTTGAGTTCGTTTGCAGGCGGGAAGCATCAGCATTTCAAGGAAAGCAAAATTCTAACACTTTAGAAATCAGCCAAGCCCGAACTGGGCCACTAGCATGGCCTGTCCCTGTTCTTCAACCTTGTCCTCGGAGGGAAGGAAACAGAAGCTAGGCCAGTCTCTTTCTTTCCACCTCCCTTCACACCCCCAACAACAGAAGTGACCTGCTGTGAAAGGCAGGCTTCAAGCTGATCAGCCTAAGTGACAGATGGAGAGCAGGGAAATTTCAATCCACATTGATTCTGAGGTGACATGAACTTTGCTTACACACACAACATCAAATCTCTCTCCCTGCCCACAGCTGTCCCCTCCTCAATAGGAAGAGGCTTTGTTCTTTGGGACACTCTGGGGGAATGGAGAGAAGCAAGAATGTGTGTGTTGGGGAAGAGGAAAAAAAACCCTCTCCAAGGCCTATTCTCCTCCAAGGTCTGTTGATAGAAATATTTCCAGGAAGGAGAGACTTTCTGGTAACCCTTGCAACAAACATAGCTTCTGTTTCCAGCATCGCTATTTTTAATACAAGTGAGGGAAAGTTTTAAGTTCCAACTTTATTGTAGACTTGCTTTGCCTGGTGCTGCTCCCTGAATTAAACTGGGAAATGAGGCTTAATGCCAGCTCCTTTTATTTATGCATAATTTGCCTTTAAAAAATTTTAATTCATAATCTATGTTACTAAACTGGGGCAGCTCTCATTCTATAAAGCTAGCAATAGCAAATCAGTGCCACCTTGTGGTTTCCCAGAATTGTTTTCTTTATTTACTGGAATATATTCTGTGGGAATTTGTCCTGTCACCCCCATTCATCTGTAGTTATTGGATTTATCCTTTCCAATTTATCTTCATTTTTATATTTAAAAGCCCCAAATGATCTTTACAAATTTAAGAAAAAACAAACAACTAATGGAAAAAAGAAAAATCATTGATGCAGTGATCTAATAGCAACGAGTAAATCGTTGATGGAAAATGAACCATAAACACAGTGTATAGAAAGTTAGTTTTGTGGGAAAAAAGAACTTGTTGATTCTTGGAGTGAAGTGCCAAAGTTTGCGCTATTTTGTTATTTAGGGGTAGAAAGAAGAAAATTCACTAAAAAAACCTCACAAAACTTGTAAGTATTTAGTAATCTCCTCTTTGTGATACTCCAACTAATGTATGAAATTTATAAACTTTTAAAATTATCATGTATTTCATTTTTTTGTTAAATTCTTTCCCCCTTAAAAATCATAATCTAGGTGCCTGGATGTGCCTTGCTGTGTAATATATAATATACATGGAACAACTTGTGTTGTGAATATATGCTGTTTTTATATGTTCGCCACATATGGTACAATGTTGCCAGAGAATAATACTGTGTGAGAAAGTAACACAGAACCTGGGATCCTATTGGTTTCATTCAACAGGGTTCAAACAAGGATGCCAAGATGCTCCCTAGGAGATACAGTGAGTAGTGCCAGGAGGAAATATCAATCCGTAACTCCAAGACGCAGGAGGCAGGCCCAGGTGGGGACCAGAAAGCTTCTGGGAGAAGAGGTTTAAGACTTTCACTCTTCTACTCCATGGACAACACTGCCACAACAAAAGCATTGAAGCATTCAGAGTATATATTCATTTTATCTGTATGCCTATCTGTCTAACTAGCTATCTGATTCTTATACCACCTTTATTCTTTAGAAGAAACTTAAGGCCGCAATCATACATAACACTCTTTCTGTCTCCTATTTATACATTGTTTAATTACAACTCATTGTGGATAATCAGTGGCACCTTTATGCTTTATCTTTAGACTGCTACACCCTTGAATGCCCTGAAATGTCCTCTAATGAGAGTGTTCTAAAAGAGCAGAGTACTAAATAGCAAACATCTCTGACTGCAAAAGTAGCAACTGCCTTGCCAGATCTCTGTAGGACCAGGACTTGGACTCCAATGTTGAGAAGGGATGTAAGTTTGACAACTCTTTGGCTCATTCTTATGGATAATTTTCAGCTTGTAGATTTTTTAGGACTTGGATAGGATAGAAACAAGGGCCACAATGTGTTTGCTAGTTCTTTGCTGCTCCTGGCTGAAAAAGCCACTTCTTCTGACACATCTATGTAGTTTCCTATCTATGTAGATCTATAGGCAATCTCCTGAGTCAGATGATTGGGAAAGTGGTTGCCAGATTCATTTCATCTGGTACGTGGTCAGAAACTTGAGGTTTCATCTGGTATATAGTCAGCTTGGTAGATGTCAGAAACTAGATGAATGTAGTACAACTTCTTCTAGGCCTCTTGGCTGCTTTTAGTATCAACTTCCGTAGTGTCTTTTGTTACAGAAACAAATTGGGTGTTTCTGGAGACTGGGAATTTAATTTGAGCAAAGACTAGTAAACTGTTTGTAACTGCAACAGAAAAGTTTTTACAGGAAATACATTGGGGGAGGGGAAATAGGCAAAACCTAGCTATTCTCCTGCACACATCTTATCAGGCACATAGCAAATGCATTTGCAAAGCAGAGATAGGAAGGAAGCAGTCACCCCCACAGAAAAGGAGTAGGTAAAGAGACAGCAAATGGGAAATCCCTAACTTCTCATTTCTAACCCTGTTGTCATTTGTGGGCACAGGCTTGTGAGGTTGTGAGACTAAAGACACACTTCCAACTGTCTAGTGGGGTGGGCCTCGGACATTGATCTGCAGTGATTTTAGTCTTATCTTTGGGACATGTTCAAAAGGTGGTGTTGGGAGCCCTACTGTTTGAACCTAGACCATTTACTTACGGTATCTCCTATTGTCCCCTATGCTGTATAAAACCTTCATGGGAACTCCCAGGGAGATATTTGAAACAGGATATCAACATGATACTGCAGTGATGGCAGATCAATGATACACATGTCAAAAGTGACACAACATGTTTTGAGTGACAGGCCAGCATTCACCAACCCCCAACAACTATTCTCAAAGCATGCCCCATTCCCATGTGATTTTTGAAGGCTGCAGAAACCACGTAAGACTAGGGTGGGCTCTTGGGCGGCCTCTGGCAGTTGCATGAAAGGGCCATGCTCTTATGTGGCCTCCAGAGCATCCAAAAATCTCATGAGAATGGGAGGTGCTTTCTCACAGTTGTTGGAGGCTGAAGAGGCCTGGGAACAGCATTCTCTGAAGCCTTTTCAAAAGTGAAGGCCTTGGGCGACCCAGAGCAGCCTCATGCAGGCTGCAGAGGACTGTCAACAGAGAAAGAACACCACTTAAAGGTAAATGGGATGTGGCACATGCTAGGGAGTGCTGGGCCCCAGGGATAACCATGCCGTTCCCCAAGACTTGCCCAGGCCTCTACTTCAGGCCCAGCCTCTGTGCTGATGCCAAGTGGCACTGTTCAGAGTGGCCCAGATGTGGTGGAGATAAAGAACAGTTTTCCTGTTTGAGGGGGAAAGTCTGACATGGAAGCAGATCAAGGTAAGTATTTTCTGAGTCCAAAGATTTCCCCATCGCTGTGTTAGTAACACCCATCTGTATCGCTTCCTTCCTACTGTTATCCTCGAACCTTTCCTACACTCAGTAAGGACCCAGAGAAGGGAGAATATGAAATGAAATTCAGATATAGCAGATTTATGCTGGTAAAGAGAAAATTGGTCTTGGAGATTGAGCAGAGATGGGATTGTACTCCCCCAGATGACCGGTTTCATAGTTTAGGGATGCATCTTGACCACCAGCTAAATTTGCAGCTGTGAAGGGATGCATATTTGTAGAACTATGGTTAGTTTGCCTCCAGTGACCTTTCTGAGTTGATCCGAGTTGGTGAAGTTATCCGTGTTTGATTACAGCCTTTCTTGTCCACTGCAATGTACTCTTTGTGGGAGCACACGTGAAGGGCCGGAAATGTTAGAAAAGTTCCATGCAGTGAATAGGAACTGAACCATTCAATTTACACCAGTGTCAGTTTTCCTCCATTATTTTTTATCCACTGATGACAGTGGTCAAGTAGACAGGCATATGTGAGGAAGCCCCAAGCCCAAACCTTAGAGAGTATATTCTAGAAGATTAGAATATTGAATTAAAAGTACTGAATTATCTATTTATTACAATATTGAATTGTCTTTGGAAGGACAGGAGAGAACACCACCACCACCCTGTGCTTGAACCTTAGAGCAGTGGTCACCAACCGGTGGTCCCTGGACCACCAGTGGTCCGTGAGAGAATCCAGGTGGCCCATGAAAGAATTTGGAAATTTTATTTTTTTAAAAGAGCTGGTAAAGAAATGGCCCACTGCAGTAAGGAGCGTTGCTGGTGGGTAAGGAAACGGCTGGCAGTGTTCCTCAGCTGGTGAAAAAAGGCCCGCCACAGCCACCTCAGCCCTTTTCTGGCGGCTGCAGCCCCAGTCCCCATTTTAGCCTCCCCGTCCTGTCTCTCCCTCCCTCTCCCCCCTCTCTCATTTTTTCTCTCTCCCTCTCTCTCATTCTGTGTGTTTGTGTGTGTGTGTGTGTATCTTTCTCTCTTTCATTCTCCCTGTCTCTCTCTGTCTTAAGCAGGATGAAATATCACACTAAAATGTGTAATACTTAGATAAGCTTCAATTATTTTGTAATAATTAAACTAACTTTA
>JANHFO010004077.1:90547-102376 GCA_032468095.1 Pareas carinatus
GCGCTGCCGCCGGTCCTTTTGGCCAGCGGCGGCCATCTTTTTTTTTTTTTTAACACTGGATTTGCCGACTCGTTATTATTTTTTTATTATTTTAACTTTCCCTCCCCCCGTCTACAGCTACTCTAAAACGGTACCATGAGTGGTTGTCGTGTATTCATCGGAAGGCTGAACCCAGCCGCCAGAGAGAAGGATGTAGAGAGATTCTTTAAGGGATATGGACGCATCAGAGACATCGATTTAAAAAGAGGGTTTGGATTTGTGGTAAGCGGTTAAAAAAAATAATGTATTGTACAAGCAGCACCTGATAGTGATGAAATTGATTGCTTCCTATGGAGGCTAAGGCGGCTTTGGGCAGCCGATTCAGACCCCCAGGTCTTTTTATAAGTATGTAAGAATGATCTTTGCAGTGGCAGTACACTTTGCAATATGGGTTTAAAAGCATAGTTACATTGCAGTCCTTAATGCTCTTCCTCACAAAGGGAGTTGAAATTTGGGGATAAATCCAAGGGACCAAAACACAAAGGAAGTGGCTGCTATTCTGTGCCTTTTAAGAAACTTGGAGCGGTAACCAGAAGTGCCATTCATTCATTTAATTGCTGTTGTGTTATTTTCTTATTTAACAAGGAGTTTGAGGATCCCAGAGATGCCGATGATGCAGTCTATGAATTGGATGGAAAAGAGCTCTGTAGTGAAAGGTAACATTTCATAACCCTTTGATTGGGTTTGGGTGCTTTGTCAAATGTTTTATTGCATGCTTTGACAATAGAAGCTAGTGCTAAAACACATTATTTGCAAATATTATATTCAACTCCAGTATGTTCGGGTAGGCCTACTTTTGTCTGAAACTGGAAGGAGCCGTAATTAGTATTTTATATTAATGTCGCATAGTTGGGATGTTATAAGTAGATGCATTATTTTCCTTTCTAGAGTTACAATTGAACATGCTAGAGCCCGCTCTAGAGGCGGAAGAGGCAGGGGCCGTTACTCTGATCGTTTTAGCAGTCGCCGTCCACGAAATGACAGAAGGTAAATACTGCGCAAAGAACATAGCTGATGCTCAATTTAACTGTATATAGGCATAACTAATGAACTGAACATTTTGTTTTTGCTAGAAATGCACCACCTGTAAGAACAGAAAATCGTCTCATTGTAGAAAATTTGTCTTCTCGAGTTAGCTGGCAGGTTTGTTAAACATGATTATCTTAGACTTCACTTGATGGGTATGTAATTGTAATTTTTTTTATTAAAACTATTTTTTAATCTTAAATTTAAAACATTGATCAAAATTATTAATTAATGTTTAAATGCATTGTTCAAAAGTAGTTTAATAGAAGTATTTTAATGTAATTTTACCTTGTTTTTAAAAATCCATTTTAACCACTTTAAAAATCCATTTTATTTGCCAGCCTATCTGTGTCGTTGGCCTTATGACGAGGAGTGCCTGTGGGTTATCCTAATCGTTCTGTCTTGGTCACTCTTGGTTGGGCCTGGTTGACTTATCCAGTCAGCTCCTCCAGTGTATCAGTTGTCCACCTCTAGATCTGTGTTTGCCGGTCTAGACGTAATCGATGCACTTCCTTAAAGTGCCGGGTTGCAGCGATCCCCGAAAATTAAAGAGATCTGATTCCTAAGTTGAGAACTGTACCTCCTGTAACGCTTGGAAATAAGAGATCGTGATCGAGAAAATTGAAAGATACGCATTAGGTGGTCCTTGGAATCCTGATCGCAGTAAAGTGATCCTTGGTGTAACTTCACAAGCGTAGAGAATGTCTGGATCCGACAGTAGTCTGCTAATAGGGAGGGCTGTGCGATTAAAGGCTTCCTTCGACTGGGTAGTTCTCTTCAAATGGTTGGCGAAGAGCCAGTCGGGCATGTACCGTGGTGGTATCTTCGATCGCTTAATGCAGTTTGCTGCTTGGCTAGCCTAGGGAAATGTTAATAAAGGTAAAGTAAACTATATTTTTAATGACATATGGGGCACAAAATAACTGGTTTTTGTTTTGTAAATGTGTTGTCTAGTTGTAAGACATTTCAGAATGCTTTCATACAAGTAAATTCTCTTGCATTCAGTTGTGTAAAATGTATAGACAAATAATTTATGATTTGAGCATTTTGCTTAAAGCAATATGCTGTTTTCATTTATTTCGTGCCCTGGTATATTGTATCAAATACAGAATTATCTACAAGTGTGGCATCTGCCACATTTTAATTGTTAACTTCCTTTTTTGCAGTAATTTTTATTATTGATACATATGGGCTATTTCCTTTATCTAACGTATTTCATCTTGTGATAGGATCTCAAAGACTTCATGAGACAAGCTGGGGAAGTAACATTTGCAGATGCACACAGACCCAAACTAAATGAAGGGTAAGTATTTTAGAGAAATCATAAAATATTATAAAATATAATTTGGGGGAAGGAATTTCCAAAGTAGATTTTTTTAAAAGTTTAAGAATTGATAGTTTAATATATAAGCTGCATTTATTTTTTTTAATTAGGGTGGTTGAGTTTGCCTCTTATAGTGATTTAAAGAATGCCATTGAAAAACTTTCTGGCAAGGAAATCAATGGAAGGAAAATCAAACTAATAGAGGGCAGCAAAAGACACAGGTAAGAACTCAGCTAAGATATGCTTGCATATATACACAGTTATGGTCAGTGTAAACCTAATCTAAAATGGATATTTACCTTTCTTAGTAGGTCCAGAAGCAGGTCTCGCTCCCGTAGCAGGAGCTCTTCAAGATCCCGTAGCCGTTCTAGGTCCAGAAGCCGCAAGTCTTACAGCAGGTCCAGGAGCAGGAGCCGGAGCAAATCACGATCAGTTAGTCGATCTCCTGCCCCTGAAAAGAGTCAGAAACGTGCTTCTTCCAGTAGATCAAAGTCTCCTGCTTCTGTGGATCGCCAGAGATCACGCTCAAGGTCCAGATCTGTAGATAGCGGCAACTGAATTGTGTTGGTTGCCTTGGAACTTTTAAAATCATACTTGCTAATAGTTGTGGTAAGTATGTGACTTTTGGGAACGAGGGACTGAACCAGGGGAGGGGAGGGTTGCAACAACTTTGTAAATGTGGACCATCAAAAGTTACTGAACTAATTGTATTCTTTTTGATATTCTTTTTCTTGCTCACTTCATTAAATCAGAAGTGCATAGCTTTATGTATATTGCTAGAGTTCTTTGAAGAAACTTAATTTTTTTGTATTTAAAAACTTAATTCTGAACATTTTCTCAGTATACTCTAGTAATTAAAATTTGGGATGTTAAATATTTTAAATTTGTTAATTGAGCTTTACACCCGCTGTAAATAAAGCTTTATTTCAGGTTTTGGGAATGATACCCAAGTATTTGTTTGCTGCCTTGGCCATATTTACACACATACTGGTCAAAACTCAAAATAAAACTATTTAAAAAAAACAGATTCAAAGCTGCTTTTTACATGGGATTTGCACTTCGAATGGTACCTTTCAGAAATAGGGTTATAAAACATGAAGAGACACAATTGGAAAGCGGTGCCTCCCAGTCTACTAGACATGATATAGTAACCTAAATGCTGCATTTTCTCAAATGCTCCTTTCCACTTCGCAATGGAATAGTACTTTACAATTAATGAAAGGTACATGAAATCCATGAAGTAATGGTGTATAAAATTGTCAACATGTACATGAAATTGAGATGCTGTCTTGGTTTACTGCAGCCATCCCTGATTGGGATAAAGAATCTTTAGGCAAATTACTGGTATTAGTTGCAAAAGATAATAGAAGTTCGTTAACAGAATAACTTTTGCAATATATAACTAGGATAAAAGTGGCTATGGTAATTTTTAGTGGTATATTTCAAAAGGTCATTTCAATTGATTCAAGTGGCTCAGCTGTGATTACACCAATAGTTTAATATGGCAGAGTTGGATTTGACAGTTTGATAACCTGGCTTCTGGTTTAATGTTCTCTGAGAAATAGAGCATTTCTGCTGAGCTTTTTCAAGATTGGTTTCCTTGTAATAAAGTAGTTGATTGAGAATGTACTAAATGCAAATATTATGCAGGCGTCAAAAGGAGTATGATACCATGACCAATATTTTATCTTCCAAATTAGTTTTCCATATCTGAAGCCACCCTGATCAAATAATCAAAGAACCCTTAATGCAAAGCCCACCTTTTTCAAATGACATTGTATAATTTACAAGACTGCATTTTATCTTATGGTAAAATTACGTAATTAAATGTGATTTGCCTACTTTTATGGAATTCTTACGATGCTACTAATCTATTGCAAGGCATGCACAATCAATGGATGGTACAGAGTTCTTTACCTCTTTTGGGGTTGAAGCCCTGATCGCATTATTAACCGCGATAGTGATACTGCTATTCGGTCCATCATGTCTGATTCAGCAATTCTATGGACCAGAGTTCTTCACATATTCCAATGTAGTACAGCTTTCAGTTTATGCTCTGGTTGGTGTTAGCTATGGTGTCTAGTCATTTCAGTGAGTTTGATTGCATAACATGAGATGACTGAAAGGCGGAATTTTGTGATTTTGCCTTCCAGCGGTATGCCTGAGTTTGCATGCTCTAGTAATTGTCAAGAAAAGAAAGCATTTTTAAAAAAGGCAAGCAATTAAAAACAATGTTCTTAAAACAATAAGTGTGTTACAACATTCCTACAAATGAACTTTTCCCTTGCATTTAAACATGTTTGCAGCAATCAATGCACAAGTTCAGAAATAACCTTTTTAGTAGTGATTTTCAGTGATTGCCTGCCAGGATTTTGCTGGCTTTTTCACTGGCTTATTGTAGATTTTTGTAAGTATTCTAACATTTGTCTAATAATAAATCAATGGAGAAATATAAGCCTGCAAATATTAGGGAAAAAAAGTACGGGGTCCTCTGCATACCTGATAAACATTTAACTGAGTGCAATGAAGGGTAAAGACAGCAGCTGCAGCTTTAACCAAGTTATTAACTAGATTGTGTTCAGATGCAAATAGGTGGCAGCTAGAAAAAAATTGCAGGCAAGCTTCATAACAATTGGACTCACCCTCAGCTTTTCTGATTTGTGGGACGTTTTTAGTGCATTATCCCAGTCAATCGCAATGTATCCAGTGGACTATATGAACAGTTACCTGCTGTGAGTCTTTTGACAATACCTACTGCTTTGGGATTTGCGTTCTGAATCTTCTTATCCTGGCTGGCTACATGCTGTGCTTAGATAATGCATAAAGGTGTGAATGTCGAGGTATCCTATCCAGCTGTATAAAAATTTAAATCTGAACCAACGGTGGAAGATTTGATTATAAATTATGCAAGACAAAAATGGCTGGGCAGTTCTGGAAAATCAATCCATTGCGCTCATGAGGTACTTGAACAGGAGTTTTAGGCAATATCTTTCAGTCTGCTGAGTACAAGTACAGTATTTTATGAGACAAGGCACCTGTTCTATTTCTGGATACAGAAGGAAGCAACTTCCATTTGCCTTTCAGCCCCAGACTAGGGGCTTTAGCAGATAGTCACGTAAAGATAATTTAACAAGCCAATTCCCTTTCAGTTTCTTCGTTGGCTTGTAAAACTGCTGCCTATAGAAGTACAGTATTGGTATTCGCCACCACTTTTAAGAGTGGCAGTTCGGAGCCAAGCAAATTCAAATGGGCCCTAGAAGAAGAAAGATGTTTCAATGTTTGCTGCCACCTAATGGTCAACTGATTATTTGATACGCAGAACCTAATTGCCTTAATAATTAAAATAACGACTCCCATTTTCACGGGGCAGGAAACCAAATTCTCTTTTCTGAAGATTGTGGGCTCCTCTTGCTCTCTATATATTCCACTGCTATGGATGGCTTAACAAACTTGCTGGCCCCCTCTTGTGTAACTAGCGAGGAGAAAAAAGAGCTTCAAGGTGATGGAGAAACCAGTTCTCATGCTAAAGGACGGGATTGTTACTCGCACGCTTTGGTCTATCAACCCCCCTTTTGCAGCGCTGTTTCATAGGAACAGGAAGGCATCATTTTTGGTATTGGCATAGCTCAGTCCCTTGAAGCTTTTTCCTTCTATACTCTTTTTAAGACTTCTAACCTGTTTGATCTCAGCCTCATTTATCCCAGCCCAGCTAGTGGGCATCCCCGTGTATCTTGACTGATCCCAGAAGTTGCGCAATCGGATCCGCCTTGGTTAATACCTGCTTGGAATTCCATCAGGGAGCATCAAGACTGCAGGCGAGGCTTGTAGGGAGGGGGGAAATGGGAAGACAAGGACAAATGCAGACCTCGATGGCACCACGGAGCCTGACTGGAAAGGCAGTCACACGTACCCCACCCGAGCTGCAAAAATCCGGACAACCCGATGATAACAGAACAAAAAAGTTCCTCACAAACCATGAACCTAAATGTGGCAGTAACCATAAAAGGGCCTTCCCGCTTTTTTGTTTTTGTTTACATAATAGCAAGCAGGTAGAACAGGCTGAGCACCATAGATAGATCACCAGTGCACATCCCGGAAAGTTTCCAGAGAGATGGTGCAGATGAAATCTGAAAGGTGGGTGGAGAGGAATAATTGGAGCTGGCCAGGCAATGGATCAAATGGATGTTTCTAGGACATTGGGCGTTATTGCCCAGAGTCTAAAATCAGAGGCTCCCACCTACTTTGAAGGCATTTCCAGGGCTCAGTCCTAGAATGTAAACACTCCATTTTGGATTATACTATTATAGAGTTGAAAGAACTGATTTGATTTGATTTGATTTATATACCGCCCTCCTGAAGGACTCGGGGTGGTGAACAGCCAATTAAAATGCATATACAAAAGTTATAAACAAATAAAATATCATATAAATAACAGGCTGATATAAATTCTAAAAAACTAATTAAAACTCTAAACTCTAAAACAAATTGATAAAACTAACCCAAAGGGGGGGAAAGTGGGCAACAATGTTATTGTTCCTTTGAGTATGTGTGAAGTGGCATTTACAAGAAGCTCTTGCCCAGTAATAGAAACTTGACATGTATTTGGCAGATGTGCAAGAGTTTTCAGTATGAAGGTGAAGCAATACAAATAGACGCCACAAATAGGTGCATGTTGCATTTAATAATAATAATAATTTTATTTCTATCCCGCCTTTCTCCTGAAGGATTCAGGGCGGCTTACAGGCAATTTAAAATACATAATACATAGAATTAAAAACATAATTAAAAGAAATTAAACAAGACCTGGAAATTTAAAGTTTAAAAAAGGGAGCGATAAAATTATTTCCCGTCAATTAAAATTAAATTTGAACGCAGGAGGACAAGGCGTGGCTATCACAAGCCCACTTGATGGAACAAATGGGTTTTCAGGGCACGGCGAAAGGTCTAAAGGTCAGTAATCGATCGTATAGCAGTGGTGAGGTCGTTCCAGAGGGTGGGTGCCGCCACAGAGAAGGCTCTCCCCCGGGGGTCGCCAGCCGACATTGTTTGACTGGCGGCACCCTGAGGAGGCCCACTCTGGAAGCGAACGGGTCAGCGGGAGGTATTGATGGGTCGAATGCGATCCTGCAAGTAACTGGACCTTATGCCATGGAGCGCTTTAAAAGTGGTTACCAACACCTTGAAGTGCACCCGTGAGACCACTGGCAGCCAGTGCAGCTCGCGCAGGAGAGGGGTTACGTGGGCGCGCTCACTCGCCCCAAAATCCCCTGCATGGCTGCATTCTGGACTAGCTGTAGTCTCCAGGTGTACCTCAAGGGGAGTCCCATGTAGCGAGCATTGCAATAGTTCAGACAGGAAGTGATGTGGGCATGAGTGACTGTTCGTATTTCTGCCTGCCATGTATTTATCTGGATGATTTAGATTCCACCTTTAAATCTAATTAGTTGCTAGGATTGCTACACATTCTTGTGAAATGTACACATATCTTTCACAGGCTGATATTGCACAAGTCTCAGCCAAAATATGTTTCTCCATTGAAACCTAAAGGAATGGAAGCAGGTTGATCTTTCACTCTTCCTACAAACAGGGAGGATGGTGATCAGTGGTGATTCTTGGCCTGGTCAGTGACTAAGACCAGTCAGATTCCCTTTACAAATTATATCTTTATAATTTGTGGAAATGTAAATGAGAAATATAGAAAACTTGCATTGTTGCATCAGATGACCTAGTGTAGTTTAAGTGCCAGATTAATTCAGTCCTTGGTCTGATAAACAGCAAGGGGTAGTTTACTTCTGGCAATAATGTTCTAGGAGTTGAAGTCCACACTTCTTCAAAGAGTAGAAAAATACTGGGACAATAACTATGATGCAGTTTAATACAAGATAGATCATTTTTCTTGCCAAAAATATGGAAGTGACTTGCACTGTCATCTTTTAAGGGGTTTTGACTTCCCAATCTTTTCTATAGTTTGCAATTTCTTGGAATTTTCCTAATAGATGTTAAAACAGCACCCTTTAAAGCTACAGTCAAAATGGGTTTTGCTGAGAATCTTTGAAATTCCTATACTGTATTTTTTTAAAGGAGAAAAACATCAAAAAATACTACAAACTTGAGCTAAAACAAAGGAAAAACAGATCTCAGATTAGCAGGATTATATTGTTTGTGCTATCCTTAAACTGTTCTTTCCTAAAGGCACAATAAAGTAATATATACTTAGTGCTAAATTGTCCATCTGATTGTCTAAAACTGTGGTCCTCACATGCTTTATGATCTGTAGAATGAAAACATACAAAGAAGTAGATATATCTAGTGTATGATGATATGTGTACTTCCCAATCATAATGTTGACGTACCTTTGGCGCAGGGCTGGCAGAGTTCAGCAAAACACAAACAAATGATTAACACTGACTAACAGGATGACTCATTTTCTCCAGCATCTGTTGTTAAGAGAGAAGGAATTTGTTAAGCTATAGAAGAACCACATTTACGGGAATAATTGTTGGGTGCCTTAGGAGAAATAAGGACCCTGAGCAACTAAAAGGTGGGAAATCCTAGAAATCTGATTGGCTGATTGGGAAAGCTAGCTAGATCCTTTATTGGTGTTCTATTGTTAGACAGAATGGGCCTTTCAGGAGGGCAGCAGAGCTGGGGAAGCCCATTGGGGACAAAATGTGTTGAGGTCATCAGCTGAGAAGAAAATAGAAGGCTGAGGTTTCTCTAGGTTGCAATTTCTCTCTAAAGATGGCCCTTGGGCTGTGCTGGGAGTTGGTGGGGATGTTTTTATTTTTTGGCCTAGAGTCTAGACTGAGACCCGGAAGGGATTAGTTTGGGTTTGATGAGATTAGGGAAAGAATTTAACCTTGTACATACCCAAACAATAGTGTGAATGGGGGTGGGGAATAGGTACATTTTCCACATTCTTTGTTAGGCTTATTTATTCTCCCTACAAGTTTGCCTAGTGCAGGGGTCTCCAACCATGGCAACTTTAAGACTTGTGAACTTCAATTCCCAGAACTCCACAGCCAGCGCATGCTGGCTGGGGAGTTCTGGGAGTTGAAGTCCACAAGTCTTAAAGTTGCCAAGGTTGGAGACTCCTGATCTAGTGTACTGTTTCTCAAGCCCAGCAGTTTTAAAGTGCATGGGCTTCAACTCCCAGAATTCCCCGGGATGCTCTAGTGCAGTGATGGCTAACCTTTTAGACACCGAGTACCCGAACAAGTCGTGACTAATGAGTCACGGCTCATGACATCATTGCCAGGCAACACTACTCTCTTCCTGAGCATGTGAATGGCCCCGTGTCATCATTGCCTAGCGCTATTACTCCTTTCTGAGCATGCTCAGCTCTGGGACGATGCTGGGACGACTTGGCTTGCATGCCAGCAATAGGTTTGTGATCACTGCTCTAGTGGAAGGTTGCTTACTCATTCAGCCATGAAGGCAATAAAGCAGTAGTCTGTTACTTGCGTCACTGAAAGAAAACGTTTTTGCTTTTGTGTCATTAAAACAATTATAACAAAATCACCAAAGATTTTAAAGGAAACGATGCTACGTGTTTTTAATCTTTCTGTTTCCTACTTTTCTAGTTCGAGTTGCAGCGTAAAACCAAAAGCAAAAACTAAAACCCAAAACAATAAAAGCAGATATGGAGAAATATTGGGCCAATGTAGATAGAAATTGTAACAAAGCACCCTAGGGGGTAAGGACACCTCAGTTCTATTACTTAACCACAAAACCATTCCTGCAGACTTTGTTGACACAATTCCAGTCATATACAGAGAGAGAGAGAGAGAGAGAGAAAGCAGGTTCAAAATTGTTAAGCAACATGAGTTGTCAAAATAAACCAGAGTTAATGTAAACAATCCAGCTCTCGGTTCTCACTCCCTATAGCTATGTTCTTATCAGAAACGTGTCCTACAGATGTGAGCAAATGCTTATTTTACTTATGTCAGAAGCTGTCACATCAGGTTACTGTTAAAGGCAGCAGCAGTCGCATTTATTTTTCCCTTCCTTAAATTAGACTCAGTGCCATGCCTAGCACTGTTTAGTTCTGTGTGAGGTTTTCACTGGTGGAATTTATCAGACAGTCTGTGTTATAATGGATATATAAACCGGAAAAAAATCTTACTATTTCATTTCTTTCATACTTTCTGATACATTCAGAAAGGGGAAAGATTCAGGGATGGGAAAGTGAATAAAAGAGACCCCAGCATCTTGGGGGTGAAGACCATCTTCCGAAAGACAAAGCAGAGCGGTGCCTTTGGGCATTCAGACTTAAGGAAGATTGTTGGCAGCATCTACATTATGCAGGAAAAGGTTACATCAGCATCACTTTATATTGGGTGGCATTTAAATGCCTAAGCATTCAACATACAATTGTTGATTTTCAGAAATTACCGGTCTGTTCTCATAACCATAACTTACACGTGCAGGTTGTTTCTTTTCATCAACGTAGGTTAAAAAGAGGACCAAAGCTTTTGCCCTATCATTTTAAGATTATAGAAAACTTTATGATGCCTTGTGGGAGCTAAATCACAGTATAAGGGGACAGTGGGAGTTGTACTTTAGCTTGGTGGGAGATTGCATGTTGAAGACAACTGCCCTCAAGGGTCACTAAAGCAAAGATGACAAGGAAAAGGGAAAAAAAAAACAAAATTATAATAATGCAGCGGCTGCTTTAGAGTAGGAAAAATTCTCTAAGGCAGGGATTATGTTATGATCACCAATCATGCTGTGCTATTTTTTCCCTTAACCATGTTTTCCAAATAAGTCACCATTGGCTGGGCTTGTCTTAAGTTAGACCAAGCTGCATGATGGTTAAACACTACTTAAATGCAGGGACTCTAGATGATGTACAAAGATTACTACAACAGCATATAACCCTGATGCCCTGGCTAAAACAACAGACACACACACAAACACACACACACACTCAACAGAATTCACCCAAACTCCTGGCACAGATGCCTGTGAAAACAGCATTATGAAAGGCTAATAGAGTTGGATCATAAGTTCAACCACTGTATAAGCTCAGCTGTAGAAAAGTTTGAATTGGTTTAGAAGATACATACACAGAAAGTTTGAATTGTGCAAAATTACAGAAACCCCTCTGTTTGAGACAATATAAAAAGGTATGCTAAATTGCCCCAATGCACACATATCTTCTAAGGCACTGGTCATCAATCTTTTTGACTTCAGGGACCACCAAATTCATAATTTGAAATCCCAAGGACCACCAATATGAATGTTTATATATTTTATATTTATTAATATAAAAGGCACCTATTTAACTATTTTAAAAAAACTTATTTAATTATAACAAAATCATAAATGCTTATTTAATAATAAAAATTTTAAAGGTTTAATTGTAGCAAAATTATTGAGGTTAGTTTAATTATTACAAAATAATTGAAGTTTATTTAAGTATTACACATTGTTAGTGT
>JANHFO010004078.1:9415-21483 GCA_032468095.1 Pareas carinatus
AGAGTTCCAGGCATTGACCGCTCTGTTACTGAAGTCATATTTTCTGCCATCGAGTCTGGATCGGTTCACTTTGAGTTAGTTCTCAGCTTTCAACTGCAATTGGCACTGAATATGTGGTCACAAATTATTTTGGTAGTTAAGCTGAGGCACTCACAACACCAGTTCCAATTTTATGACATTTTTGCAGCAGTCATTAAGCAAAATCATCACAGTCATTGAGGGAACTTGTCATCATAAATGCAAACCCATTCTTCCACATAGATGATTTTTGCAGAAACCAGCAAAAGATGCCGTAAACCAACAGAAAACATCACAAGTCGTGGTCTCATGGCTGGAGGAGGTTACACATGACTTTAGGAAGGGGGGGATGGCATTACATTTTATGATGGTTAGAAGTGCTTTACAAGCCATGAAGTACCCATTCCAGGCCTGTCATAATTTTGAATGGTTCTTAAGTGACCAGATGTAAGTTGAGGACTATATATAAAGAAATGTATTTTCTAGTTTTTGCAGATTCTAGGCAGTTTAACCATAACTCTGCAAGCTTAATTTCATAAATTATTTCCAAGATAGAAATAATACTTGCATTCATAGGCAGAACAAATAGTATAGACACTAATCTCAAATAATTTTCCTAAAAACGTTTGAAAAATGCTACTATCCCCTAGATTGCTATAATTTTTCCTGAATATCCACGCTTAGACCTCTGGGGATTGAAATTTCTGCTTTCCTTGCTCTAATTCTTCCATCTGTAAGGGCGGGGGGGGGAGCACAAAAGACAGACAAAATGAAATTGCCTCTTTTTAAAAGCTCATCTGAAAGGGGAATCTTCCCATTCCCAATTGGCTCTTTAGAGCTTGATTTTTCTGAAGCTCTGGTTCTCTCTTCCTACTACCTAGATAAGATTTGACAGCTAAGATGAGATTTCTTCTCATTCACTATAAGCTTGCATTTTAAAGTATAAACACACATGGCTCCCGGATGAAAAAGCTTTTCTTCAACACATTTTCAGTTAAGTTTTTAAAGTTTTACTGTAAATTAAGGTGATTAATATTTGTTTTTTTTTTAAATCCTAATAACATTTTAGAAACATACTGATTCTTTACATTTAATCAAAGTAAAAACATTTTGATCATTAATCAGACTTACATAAAAGATAAATTAAAAAATGGAATTAAAGAAAAACTGAACATGGCTAGCAAAGATTAAACTTTCTTAGTTCAGGTAAACCATTATGGCTTTAGAGAAAAGACCATTATAACTATAATTATAGCCAGAAACAGAAAGAGGAGAATTAACTATTTATTCTTACCATTACATTTTAATTCTTTGGTACTTCCCTGATACCTTCTCAAATAACGCAGTAGTGTAAGATCCAAGTGGAAGACACCATATAACACTACCAAAAGAATCAATTTTAAATGGTGGATAGTGGACAGGCTGGGGAGGGGGACCTGAATTCCAAGCTGGGTGAAAGTTAGGGATTTTTTATTTCAAAAGCAGCATTACTGCGTTAAGAATATTTTTTTAAGCTAACCATTTTAAAGGCTAAGAGGTCATTGTTCTAATAAAAATCAGCTGCGCTCCTCTAACAAAAATATCTAAGTGCTCTACAGCTTGTTTTTATTATCCTTTCAATTCTCTTTTATGGGGTGCATTTTTATGCAGTTATTTTTAAGTGACCGAACATCTTGCTTGTACTACATCACTGTGCTAATCTTGCACACAACAAAAAATGACTTGGCTGAAATCTCCTGTAGAAGTATAGGGAGCTTTAGCACTCAGTGATCTCCGGTCAGCAAGTCTAGTTAAAAATAGAATATTATGAATTAACTGTGAATTGAATATTGAAGCATATTATTTAGCTTACTGAATCAAAAGGAAACTGAGGTACCCAAAACCATCTTAGCAGAGATATCTACTTTTCATGATTCAAGTGGAATAAACTACATTCATTATTTGTTCCTTAAAAGAAGACTCATCATTCTTTTTTCTTCCACCTTACCTTCTGTCAAAACATTAAAGTTG
The DNA here is from genome assembly GCA_032468095.1 of Pareas carinatus. Taxonomy (NCBI): domain Eukaryota; kingdom Metazoa; phylum Chordata; class Lepidosauria; order Squamata; family Pareidae; genus Pareas; species Pareas carinatus. The sequence continues at coordinate 11,444 of JANHFO010004078.1, forward strand.
CTTAATGATCCAACTAATATTTTTTACCCTGAAGTTTCAAAGAAAAGAAACAAAACAAACAAAAAGAATGGGAAAAACAAATGAAACTATACAACATTCTCTTTTCGTTTTGATATTTACAATGACCACATCATAAATATTGCCTTAAAGATTATTTCCATTATAATTCAAAGTTTCTCACCCAAAGCAAAAAATGACCTGTGCTATTAGAACAAATGTTGTAGTAAAGTAAAAACAGACAGTAAAGTCACAATAACCATTTTACATTGATCAAATTGTGAATTCAGTGTCAATGCTAAACATTTTTGACTTTTCGGTGAATGTTAGTGTAAACAAAAACAGAATTATTTCAAACTGCTTGAGAGAAAATTACAGCACAGTGAAAGAGAAGGACCATCCCCTTGTTTTTGATTACCATCTACCCACTTGCCCTACCTTTCAGTTCCTTTCTCCTGAGTAACATGGAACTGCAAGGGTGTCAGTCGTTTTCTCAGATCTTCCTGGGAAAAAGTCACCTTATAGTTCTTTTTTTCCCTACGTGACCCTGCAAAAAGATAGAATATGGAAAAAGGCGCCTTTTCAATTTAAAATCCCGAGTCACTACATTGGGTGCTAGCCAAATACAGTTCCTATGGTACATTCACTTTTCCAATGGCTAGACTGCATCCTAATGCATTAGAGAAGTTCAGCGGACTGTTCTATCAAATCCAACTTTTAGAAGGCTGCTGTACACAAGCAGGGGCATCCAGGGGAAAAGAATGTGAGGCAGCCAAAGCTTTCACTATGCAGAAAAGTCAACACATATACGTTTGTGAGCTCTGACCATCACATTATCCTTTGCGAGAAGGTAAAATCCGGAGCCTGATATTGTGTTCCTTAGGATTTCTCAATAAATACATTTTAGTATTAAAATCTTAGAAGACATCTGTAGGTAGGTAGAAGGTAAAGGGCATATTACGTTTAACCAGAAGTCGTGATCACTTTAAAATCTTGCCAATGATGGCTAATTTCTCATTAATTTTGGAGCATATTTTAAAATTGTTTTACACTTCAAAAAGTATAGCTGCTGGAAAAAAAATAATATCATTCAGATACTTACTTAAACCCCTTCCACCTTTTTTTTTTAAGTTGAGGAATATATTTTGATTTGAGTGTTATGGCTATGAGTCATGCTTAAAAACGTAGACAGCTCTTTTAATGACCGATGGGGCACAAACTTCCTCTTCTTTTATATATCTTCTTATTGTTCCATGTACTTTATTTATACTTTTGTTTGTATTTTAATTGTTACCATTTCTATCTTATTGACCTGGACATCTACAGGACCGAATTCTACCAGCAAATACCTCCCACGACCTGTCCGCTCCCACAGAGAGGGCCTCCTCATGGTGCCGTCGGCCAGACAATGTCGGCTGGCAACCCCCAGAGGGAGAGCCTTCTCTGTGGCAGCACCCACCCTCTGGAATGACCTCCCCCCAGAAATACGGACCATATCTGACCTTCGTGCTTTCCGACGTGCTCTGAAGACACATCTATTCGCCCAAGCTGGACTGGCCTAGTCCGACCCCTACTTCCTCCGGCTTTTTAGCCACAGTTTTTATAATTTTAAACTGATTTTAATTTGGTTTTAAATTGGTCTCATATTTGGTTTTTATCTAATACAGCCTCCTAATATTTTGTTTTAACATATTTTAATGTTTGTGATTGTGTTATTTTAATTTGCTGTACACCGCCCTGAGTCCGTGAGAAGGGCGGTATAAAAATCTAATAAAATAAATAAATAAAATAAAAGTCAAATAAACAATTATTCTAGAAATATAGTTATGAGAACTATTGAAAAATAAGATTTAAAAAATAAAATCTTTTTTTCAATGAAACTGATAAGCATAAAACAATTAAAGAAGCTCTTAATGCCTATAATTTGATTGTTTCATTTAAAAGTTTATTAATTACATATTTACTATGTAACAGAATAATATGAAGAGATTTAATGTTGTAAAAGATCTCTCAACACAGATCAACAAAATTTGAAGGAAGCTTATTAAGCTGACTCCTGATATGGAACAATTTAAAGATCATATACGCAAGAGTTGAGACTAATATGCATTAATCTGCTCTATTTCCTTTCCAAGGCACAATAATCTGCATTTTTTTTCAAATCCAATTAAAAGTTAAGCAGCAAATAGATAAGGCATATTGTACACAGAGTAGGATTATATATATCTCCTCCTCAGCAGACTATTTTAGGGATGAGCTCTTTCATTTATCTCCAAACATAATGAATAGAACTAGTAGAATGTGAAATTGAAATACTCTATTTTATGCAGCACTCTATGGAAAAAGACAATATGATTTGGTGAATGAGCCAGTTACTAATAACTGATATATAAAAAAGTGGGAATATAGTTTCAAAGTAATATTTATTCCATAGAGGAAGCTATTAAGATACTGGATGAAAATTCTAATATAAATATTTCAAAAAATTAATGGAGGTAGCTGTATAGCTAAAAAACTTTAAAAAATAAAATATTTTGATTCTGCAAAAGTTACCTGTTCATTTTTCTAAAGTGTACAGCAATACTGCAGTTGTTAAGATGTGAAACTTAGATGAATTCGCTAATCATATTGCTTGTGAACAAAAACTCTTCTTTATTAAACTTTTAAAATTGCAATCTTTTACATATTATCTGAGAAATTATCCGCTTTGAATTTAGGCAGATTATTTCAAAGATTGCTCTTTCATTTCAGGTATTTCTCTCTCTCATTATTTTATAAAATAACAATATATAGGCTAGTCTGGCAAGGCAATAAGAGGTATAGTTATAGACATACAAATGTAAACAGATACACACAAATAAATATTGAACATTCTAGTTTTTCTGAAGCCATACAGGTGTTTAAGAGATTAAGATCTAGGAGTTATATTTGGCTTGAACAATTAACATTTTTTTAAAAATAAGCTTTTTTCCCAGTTATTGAAGGATTTATGCTTGACTACAGCTCTACAAAAGTATATAGCCTCATAATGAAACAATTGTATTCTCAAAGTAGAAGGACCAGAGCAATCCATCTGTATGTCATTTAGTACAAGGAAAGAAACTGCAGGTTTAAATTACATGGTATTGAATTGCAATTTCCTAACATTAGATGCTTTTCTGGTTTTTTACCCTCAATCATTGCTAAGCAGTGTTCACAAAAAGTAATTTTAAATTTAAGTAAAGATGTTTCATTTTTCCTCCTCCTCTTTATTCTAGAAAGTTAGTAAATGCTACATAGAACCAACCACATTATCTGTGCACATAATGTTTAATAGTACAGAATTACTCTAACATCATAGCCGTTCGTTCTAAGGTCCTGAAAGAAACTTTTTTATTTCACAAACTGTACATTAGTTTTGATTTAAGCATTCTTTAAAAGTAGCCTTTTTACTTTAAGGCCTATGTTTATTTCTGCAGAACTTATTTTAATGGAAGACTTTGAAGACTACGGTTTCTAAATTAGCAAAAATTTTCTACATCTTGGTTTCTGAACCTAAAATATAAACATACTTTCCCAACTGTAAGTGAAGTTTGTGCTTTATAATATTCAGTTGCTTATTTTAAGCGCTCAAATAATGGAAACTTATACCCTCAAACTATACTACATACTTTTATTTTAAAGCAAAAAAGATTGCTCTGTTAGAGGCAATATTAAAATTCTAAAAAATGCTGTTATATAAACTTTGGAATTTAAGTCATCACAGCCCTTGATCATATACGTACCATTTCTATAAAGAGACTATTCGTTTTATTTTTTATTGTCTATTCTATTTCAAGGTACAAGTAGAGAGGAATGAATGAATAAAAACATAAAAGTCCAATGCATCAGGGGGGAATACTATCTTCTCTTATCTCATTTATTGTGGGCAAAGAGAATACACCAAGTCTTAAGTGAAAAAGAAATAAAAATGGTAACAGAAGAATAAAATTACTGTTAAAAATGCTTATCTGAAATAATTGTACTATAGTTCTTGGTGACCTAAGTTTACTTTTTAAAAAAAACAAAAAACCTTGTGGTAAATTAGCAAATCTAGCCAATTATGAATAGTAATATTTTAGTTTATCCTAGAGCTCTGAAACCATTTGTTGCACTTAATATTTATGACTAAATAACAACCAAAATTTGGGGGGGGGGGCTTTGGAAAATATGGAAGCTTGTTCCTTGCTAAATTCCTAGGAAAGAAGATTTGAACGTTCTTCTTGTTGTGTATTTATAACCCTGAGTTTGTATATAGATTTGAGTTTAATCAAATTTAAAAGTGAAGTAAATGAGGTCAAATGAGGCAAACAGGGTTTCCACGTAAGGTTGAAACTCTACTCAAGATTATAAAACTGTAAAGAACTACTGCTAAATATTTATTATTGAGAATAAGCCAACAACTTCTTCCAGCCACTGCAACCTAGACTTATTAACTCACTGAAAAACTCATACGTCTGAGAGCTCGAGAGCTCAGAACAATGAACTAATGACTGAATCTTCTTTATTTTGCTTTAAAAAAATAACTGAAAGACTCAAGTCAAACTTGACTCTTGATTTTCATAAAAATATCGATGTAGGGTGTTTTTTTGTCAGAAAAATAGAAGTAATTATCTTCTGCCTTCTAAATATTTTTTCCAATTCTCTTCCCTCCCCTCCTCAGTATTCTTAGGCAGTCTCCCATCCAAGTATTTAATGGTGGGGTTGGGGGCTTTTTGAGGCAAAGACCAAAATATCAGACACATTACAATAATCCAATAGAGGTAAGAGGAGTGTACGCAATTAAGACAATCATAGCATTAAAGTTAATGTTGTTTTAAATTAAATTCATGGCCAGAGGGCAATCTTGGTTAGCTCAATTAAATGCTGCAACCTGCTAAGATACTATTCTAAAGGTCTGCAAAACATTTGGCCTTTTCTATATTATATACCAAGATGTTTGCAAGTTATCACACATTATTTCAAATTCAATACTGAGGATTTAAGAGAATTTAAACTATAGGAAGTAGAAGAGCAAAGTTATGTGCATGCCATTTTGAGGAATCTGGTATTGCAGAAGCTGTAGTAACGCAGTGGTTCGAGTGCAGTACTGCATTCTACTTCTGTTGACAGTCGGCTGCCAGTAAGTTCAACAGTTCGAGTCCCACTAGCTCGAGGTTGACTCAGCCTTCCATCCTTCCGAGGCCGGTCAAATGAGGACCCAGATGGTTGGGGGTAACATGCTGAGTTCTGTAAAACCGCTTAGAAAGGGCTATAAAGCACTGTGAAGCGGTATATAAGTCTAACTGCTATTGCTATTGCTATTGTGATGTTTTGGGAATGCAAGTGGAGAGTACTATGCTCAGGAAAGGTTTAGAAAAGAAAAAAAAGGTTCACAGGGACACAGAACATAGGAAAGATAAGTAGTCAGGTTTTTTTGCAGATACTTAATTATCTTGATTCAGTGATTTCCTGGACAGCTACCGCTCTTAGAACTCACTTCACTCTCTTTATCCCTAAGGTCACTCAGGCATACTTTAACGCTTATGAAGATTTGCTCTTTAAATGAATTAAAAAAGAGAGTTTTGACTTATTGCAAATATCATGAAAAATGTGTGTCTTAAAGAAATATACAATTCAAAATTTACGGCATATCACTAAATCTATATAAATGTATTTAATATAATATTACAGATTTAGTTTCCAGCAAAAAATAAAGAGCCTTAGCTATTTTGGGTACATAAGAACGGACTTCATAGGAAAATCAGCTGATGATGCATATGAAAGCCATAAGCTGCTCATAAGCACTAGTAAAATGCCACAGCTGAATGTAGCACACAGAGGACTCCTCAGCTAGAGCATACATCTCAATATATACAACAACCAGTTCAATAAGCATTACGATAGGCACAAGGATGAGTAAGCTCTGTTCATAACTGAATAAACATTTGGAATAGCCTAGTATAATATGCAGTTATTGTTAATATTAACCATGTCACAATTCTCTGATAAATTCACTAAAATGTACATTTTAGCTATTATCTGTATCACTTCTACTGACATTTCAGCATTGGGCAAAAATGGGTATATTCAAGAAGGGCCAATAGGTACATAAACTATGGTAAAATCTGGTTTTTCATTTTTTTTGTTCCTGTTAATGTATTGATTTTATTACATTTATATGGCTGCCAATCTCATTTGCAAGGGACTCTAGGGTAGTGTACAGAGTTAAAACACAAATTAAACCATAGATTTCTACTATTAAAAACAGTTGAAAATTAAAAGCTATATCTGAAACATGACAATAAAAAGACAAAGGGTAATGCACTCTAACTACTGTATATACAATACACTGTAAACATTTAATGGGCTCCACATTCCTTGGAGTCCCCGTCCGATGTTACACCCAGATTTTGAGCATCTTCCAAAGGCCAATCTCACTGGGATGGAAGCGGGAGGGAATAATATTCCAGCTATTTTTGCTTTATTATTGTTCAATATAATATTATTGCAACTGTCATGAGGTATATTAATAAAATATGAGTCATAAATACAATTCATAATAAATTTTATAATAAATAATAGCATATTTTAAAACCAAACATAACGACACTATATAGATGAAATATAATTAAACTGCACAGGTACAAAATTGAATATTAAATATATATGCACTATCAAACGATTAACGTGATATGCCCAGTACCTTCCTATAGATGTACTGCAATTTTAACTGTGAACATAAAGAAATGCTTTACAAATAGCACAGAGATATTCCGCCAATTAAATACACAACGCTGCATCTAAATATTTATTTAGAAAGCAATCATTGGAGTTAGAAAGCATTTGTGTCTTTCAAAACATATTCAACACTAATTTAATTAAAATTCTGTAACTACTTTTCCAGGTTTTAAAGAGCAGAAAAAGAAAGCATTCTACTGCATGCAAGAAGTGATGAAAGCAAAGAGCAGTGTTAAAAGGGGAGAAAGTAATTTTTTAGAGATGAATCGGCTCATACAATACAAACTCACAGCAAAGCAAAAGTTTTTCTCCTATATAAATGTGGCACTCTGCTACAGAAAATGTTTTAAGGTTTATGCATAAATTCAAAATTAGTAGACATTTACAGGAAGAAATATTTGATGTTTACCTTCCAGATTACAAAGTTAACAAACATTAAGTCTCAAAATAATAATCTACTAGTATTGTTAAAACTTATTTTAAAGGCACTATACTAGTAATGGTACTTATTAATTTGCTGCTTTTCAAGAACTTTAAAATCACTAAATTAGATTCTATAGCTAAAGTACAAAAAATTGTATTCAGACTTAAATCTTGAGATTTAAAATGTGGGTATTACAGAACAGTAAAGAATACCCAATTAGTGCCATCTACTGGAATTTGAGAGCTACTGTCTTTTAAACTGAAATTTCTCCAGCCCATATAATAAAATAATCTATTCTTATATGTTCAGATCCCAGCAATTTTAAAAAAATTAATTTTTTTTAAATAAATGCATGACATATAGTTTGCACTTTAAATAACATTTGGAATTAAACAAAAATTCATGGTGAACATGGGGCAAGATAAATGTACTTATTTATATGAAGGGTTTATCTTTTTTTAAAGGATATACCATATTGTATGGATAATTCTAAAGCTACCTAAAAGTATATACATGCATACATCATATTTAAAATAAAATGGTTAACTATAGTCTTGATTTTAGTTCAAAAATTATAAATATATAATATATGTTGTACCTACCTAAGCCAATTTCATGGCCACATCATTTATCAATTTCAGTCTCTCTGAATAATCTGCCTTTATGATTATTTATATCATAAAGAGGAGATGCAGGCTATCTGAGAAACCTTCTCCACCCAATGGCACAACCCTGCTCCACTTGTGCCAACAGAAGTGACCAGCTATGAATCCTGTCTGCTAAGGAATTGAGGTAGGCGAGGTCAAGGAGAAGAACTTTTTCACTGTGGCCCAATCCCTGTGGAACATTCTACCTTCATAGGTGAGAATCACCCCTCCCTTTTGGCATTCTGGGACAGTATTAAAACCTGACTTTGCCAGTTGGTCTAGGGTCCCGGGGAAGTGCTCACCGCAGAAAGTGGCTGATGGGGTAAAAAGACCTCATCCCGATCTCTTAGTTCTCAGTTTCAGTCTTAGTACAGTTTTTATAATATATTAATCTGTGTAGATTCTAATATTTTAATTATTTTTACTTGTTTTATAACTTATAAACCACCCAGAGTCAGCTTGTAGGGAAGATGGGCAGCATAATTTTTTAATAAATAAATAAAACCGGTAAGAACTTTCTCTGCTGAGAAAGCTGCTGTGAAACGTGCTTCACCACTGTCTGTTCTCCTTTCACCTTTAATGAGCTACATCCATTCTGTTATCTGGAATTTCTAATGCGATAACATGGTAGAAAAGTGTTATTTGCTAGTTCACTTGGCAGTTCAAGTGGAAATGTTGTCTATCCATGGTCACAGCCAACCAAAGTGAGGGGAAGCTTCCAGATAGGCCTTCCAGAGAATAAGGCTGCCTCAACATTTTGAAGAGTGATTCTTCACATGCACCAATGTGCTATGTGGATTACCTTTTCTGAATGTGTTGAACAGCAGTATTATTTATCCTTAACTTTTGCATTTCAAGGAGGTTTCTGCTTGATTTGCAAAACTATCAAATACAATGTTATGACCCAAAATTGTGGAAATAAAGCAAAACAGTGGCCTATAATAGTACATAATTCTACAGAAGAATTTTCATTTGCAACAGCTTGCATGAACTTTGTGTTCAATTGATTTGCTATTATTCTTTTTAAACATTTCCTGAGAGCAAACATATTGCCTCTCACCGGATTGTAGTATCCCTTGATAAAAATATAATGCTATGCTATTTAAGGCTACTGTTATATTTTTTAAAAGTCCTTATTTATTTATGAACTAAAAAATACCATCAAATTTATCAAACCCTATATAGAAGCTAAAATGCTAATCCTTTTTACCAATTGTTGTTTATTGTAGTGTACAATATAGTTTGAAAGACTTTCAACTTAGTTAACTTTAAAAAAACTGATTCCTTAGCAAACCACAGCCTATTATTTCCTGTAGCAGAGATGCCCACTCTAGTAGAAAGAACCTCCATATGCATAACCACAAGTAGCACCCAGTCAACCTGAGGGAAGCCCACAGGCTTGCAGGGCCACTGGCTGGCTCTTTGTCACCAAATGCAGTAGGTTGAATGCAGACATCACTGTAATATCGTCACCAACACAACCAGAGGCAAAGAACAGGGGCAAGAGCTGAGTAAGGGAAAAAAAAGATGAAAATGAAATTAAAACTTCAAAAAGTTAGATTCATTCATAGCAAAAATGATGGTTATGATTTTTTTCTGAAAGGAAACATACAAGCTTAATAATACAAATACACATATATTAAATGAGTTCTCCTCATTCCTTGCACAACAATCCAGCAATTATTCCCAAGAAATAAAGCAGCTTACAAACATATATACACAACAATTTTAAGAAAATGATTTGAAAATGATCACATAAAAAATTCAGAAAGCAAACATGGTATTTTGTTCATTCGTTCATTTATTATTTTATAGTTAGTTTGTATCTAAGCTCTAAAAGTTTTAAAAATAGGAAACTTACTATCATACAAACAATTAGTACCATAAAGTAGTTGCATTTTTAATAATCTCTTCAATTGTGCATGCAGCAAGACCTTCCTTTATTCATGAAAAAAGAACCCCATGTGCATTGGACTGAACTACCCAGAAGAATGGATACAATCAATCTAAGGAAAGTTATATGAGGGATCCGTATTAAAGCTGTCCTATATAATGATCACTTGCCGAGTTACATATTTCAAAAACAATTTATAATGAAGGTAACAAAGATGAGAACCCATCAGAAACATCTAGTAGACAAGTATATTGTGCAAGAATCAGGATGGTGCAGTGGTTAAAAGCAGCACTGTAGGCTATTTCTGCTGACTGCCATCTGCCATTAGCCATCAAGTTCA
>JANHFO010004078.1:21929-34240 GCA_032468095.1 Pareas carinatus
TTCTGATTCTGATTCTGATTCTGATTCTGATTCTGATTCTGATTCTGATTCTGATTCTGATTCTGATTCTGATTCGTTACTGGCTGATATCATTTTACATTACATTATGTTTCACCATCCTCTACCCCAGTGATCCCCAACTTTTTGAGCACACCAGGGACTGATTCCATGGGGAAAGGTTTGTGTGCTGCCTACGTCTTGCAAATGGGGTTTCGGAGAGGGAGAGGGAGAGGGGGAGAGGAAGGGAAAGGGAGAGCAGGGTGCTAAATTGCATATATAGTATTTTTAATCTGATCCATATTTTTTCCCCTGCCACTTGGCATCTCCCACAAGGTCATAGATCAGAGTTTCAAGCGATGTCATTATTCCTTTAGAAGTCCTTAGTTTGGGGTCACTTGGTCAGTTATTTAAGTACTTGCTGTTTATGATGATAAATAATTTAATTGGCACCCTCTTCCAATTATTGCATAGGTTCAGTGACCATTTGTACAACACTTGGGGGGGGAACGTGCTCTTTGTTTGCAGAGGGCATTCAACCATAAGTTAACCAAATGTACTGTTTCCATGAATCACTAAACCAGAAGAAATTTAATTAGGTCGAACACTAACCAATGTTAATTTGCAAGTTGTAGAAATGCAGATACGCCATTTTATCCACTTAAGGGGATATATAGACAAACTCTAGATGTGGACCTCACCAAGCTTCCTATACTAGTATTAAAAAGATTAAATTGTAATCGGTCTTCTCAAGGATCTATTTTGTAATTTTGTAATGGATGGATGGATGGATGGATGGATGGATGGATGGATGGATGGATGGATGGATGGACAGTCACAGTGTATGAAAGTACATGATCTTCAGCTTAAACAAATAACCAGAGAAATATTTTTGCAGACTGCTTTCCATCTCCAGTATGATAAACCATAGACTTCCAACAAAAGCTGAGCCTTTGTATCTTCTAGATGTGACACAGAGTGCGTTTTCTCCTGGCTGGCTTTGGTTTTGCAGAAATGCATACAAGGGAGTGGAATAATTAACACCTAATCACCACACTGAGGGACTGGTTTGAGGTGGGCTATCATTCCAAATGAGTAATCAATGGGGATAAAAAAATAATCTCAGAAAGGAAACAAAAATGGCTCAATACAAATCAAATTTAGGAGCTACCCTAATGAATTTACCTTTGGTAAGCTTGGTTAGGGTTCCACTTAGTTAAACTGAGGTGTGCAAAACTAGCTTAACAGGAAATCTTGTCTTTTGTTTTCCATTCCACATTCTATCTCCAGCAATCTCATCTTGCACTGTTGATTGTGCAGTTTGTTACCTCTTTTCTCATGGTTTCTTCAATGGTCCTAGGTCACCAAGCCCATTAACAGGGAAGGTACACAGGCAGACAATTAGCTTTCTTTCTCATCCAAGCTGATGACTATTTTATCCGTATCTAATCCATTATACATTGCCTCTTTTTTGCAGCGAATGGAGCAAACCTATTGTACCCTTCCCCTGAAACCCTCTTGGGAGCAGCAAACTCCCTGTTTAAAGAGTCTATTTCAGATCTAAGGTTCAGTCCTCATATTCTATTCCCCCCGGAAGCCAGAAGACCATCTGTCATTCTTCCTTCCCCCTACTTAAGATTCAAAAGACCCGATTGCTATGGAAAGGCTGTTTCTTCCCATTGCTTCCCAGATTCACTTCCACCACGAGAGAGAATGACACGAAATATCTTATGATTGGGATCACTGTTTGTCAATCATAGTCTTATGATTGGAATCACAGTTTGTCATTTATAGCCTGTGTGTAAGTATAGAGTATGTACACCAGAGACACATTCCTTGTGTGTCCAGACACACTTGGCAAATTAATTAAGCAGATGGTCTGCTAGCTTCCAGGTGGAATAGAATAATTCCAATTCCAATTCCAATTCCAATTCCAATTCACAGAGCCAGGATAGTGCAACGGTTAAAAGCAGTACTGCAGGCTATTTCTGCTGACTTCCATCTGCCATTAGTCATCAAAAGTTCAGCAGTTTGATTCTCACTGGCTCAAGGTTGACTCAGCCTTCCATCCTTCCGAGGTCGGTAAAATGAGGACCCAGATTGTTTGGGGCAATATGCCGACTGTGTAAACCTCTCAGAGAGTGCTGTAAAGCACTGTTAAGCGGTATATAAGTCTAAATAATAAATAAATACACAATTTCTTGTGCTGCGCCTATCTACTTTAATGTTTGTTCAGAATAGAATGCACTACAGAGTTTCAAATATATTTATATAAAAATTGATAATTCTGATTTGGAAGTGCTATCCATTTCTCTTGCTAATTTTCTATTGAATAATTGGCCAAGACAGATCAGAATAGTTATATGGTTTGTAGGCACTGTAAACAGAAAGCTGTTATAAATCAATAATATATCAAGAAAGTGACCTGAATATTTTTAAGTTGGATTTACAAACGAGACTTGTTAAAGCTTTGAAGAATCTTGTGAGAAGGGATAATGAAGAAATGAAATCCAATTCTACAATATTGTTTCAATTGACTCAAGAGTTAAAACTGTTAAAAATAAAAGGCAGAAATATAAAATTGGTTTACTTGATCAAGGTTAAGATATGTTATTTCTGGTAAACATCAATGAACTTCCATTGGCTTAAACTTAGAGGGGGTGAAGAGTTACTAAAATTACTTGTGATGAAGTTAGAAGTCAAATGTCTATATGTTTATTTTCTTTCCTTACTATATTCTTACTTTACTTACTATTTTTCTTCTGTGCATTGACATCTCTTAATCCTCCATTATTAAGCTGTGATTACCAGAGATCAGCAGTTGCCTTGAGCCAGCTAAGCAGCTACCTTTTTTACCTTGCATTTGTACTGTTCTGTGAGCTGAGTATCTTCAGCTTGAACTTGCTATAAAACAATCAGCCTTGGACTGTTAAAAAAGCCACTAGAATGATACCAGTAAATGCCAACAGTACCAGATCAGATCACATTCCAACTGTAGCTCATCTGCCCAGAGATGTCAGCAACAAAGCAGGATAGGCTATGCCTGGCATGACATCACAGCACAAATCTCCCCTTTTCTGTGTCTGCAGTATGATACTGATGAAAGTTGGAATATTCATAGCATCACTGTGTGTGTGCTCATACATCTTGAAACCAGATCTTGTTGAGCCAGTCTAACTGGTTTGTTTTCTATTGGCAACTCCCCCTTAACTGGCTGTGAGCAGACAGGCTCAAGCCACTGCTGCTGGAATCTTTTTTGTTAGGAAAGAATAATCAAAGCAGTATTTTATTTATTTATTTTACTGCTCTGTTTGAACTTTTTTAAAAAATATCTGGAAATCTATATATTGACTTTAGTACAGAAGCCTATGCATCTACCACATATCTACGTTCACTCAAAAACGTCTAGGCAATATTTCTGGGAAAGAGACAGCAAAAACTTGTTGCATAAATGGCCTTATGATTATACCATCTTAGGTTCAAATCTCTGCATTGAATGGGCCCATCAAGCGCTATCCCCATCCCTCCATGTGTTTCATAATACAATCTTTTTCAGTATATCTTGAATTGCTAATTTGCTTTAGAGTGTATCTGAATAAAATACTACTTGGATTAAATTACTTCAAAGGACAGGAGCCAAATGTTTATAGAAGCAGAAGTGGAGACAATAATGAGCAAGAAAAGGTAAATACTACAACCAATAGCCAGAAAAAAGGATTAAATAAACATGTCATTTGCATGAATGGCTGCACAATGATTTTCTGTTTCAGTTCCGTGCACACAGACCATTCTCTTGGAGAAGACTATCAACTAATTTAAAAAAAGGACTATGCATTTCAAGCAAGCAAATAAAAACTTTGAGAAAGAGAAGTGTGCAGTGAAAATGTAATTACCTAGCAAAGCTGTAGTCTTACTGGGCTCCAGCAGCTGATCATAAAAGGTCTTCCTATTCTGTTTCATCAACTGTAGCACCAGGCAGCCTGGGCGCCTACCAATTGCAGCCATCTAGCTTGTGTCAAAGCCTGCGACTCAAGCAACTACACTGCAACAGGGAGAAAGGCAGTGATATCACTCTTCAGGTCAGGCAAAGAATAAGAATGAATTCTACCTCTAAAAAGCTGGGTGCCCCAGGAGGAGAGAGTTTCTAGAACACTTTTACTTAGCAACTTATGACTAAAGCTATTCTCTCCATCAAACCAGGAACAGACCACCCCCTTGTGGTTTGCAGGCAAAAAAAGTGCAAACAGCAAGCTTGTGTTTCTAAAAGCTAGACAAAACAACAAAGAATAAAGTGTTGATTGACTTGCCCATGGGGAAAACAATTAAATGTTTCAGAAACAGAATACATCCTGTGATGAAATATAACTGAACATTTTAATGAAGTAATGCCACTTCAGATTATATGCGGATGATAATGTTTTAAATCCTACCCCACCTAAAAAAATATCACACCTAGTTTTAAAAGATTAGTTGCTCTGTGCTGTACTGTTATGTGCAACTACTACTATTACTGCAAGAAGAAAATCAGGAGTCTGGTAGCACCTTTTTCAAAGAACAAATTTTGTTAAAAGTCATACACTTCCCTGAACTTTATCAGTTCCATAAATTCTATAGTCTACAAATTAATTATCCCTCATGAAATTTAGCAAAATTTCTTAGTCTGAAAAGGAACCACCAGACTTGATATTCTGCCACATTGATTAACACAGTTTTCCTCCTAGATATTTGCAAAAGAAATCATTCATGCTCACTGCATCAAATAGAACTACTTTTTCTTATCGCTAAATATTTTTAACCTGAGTGATGAGACTTTCTAAAATTTTCAGAAGATAACCAGGTACCTTCATTTTCAGAAGACAATCAGATACCTGCATACACTTGAAAAAGATTCTTTCAGATTCTAACCATTCTCCAGCATAAAGCTATGCCAGTAAAAGTTAAAACAAGATTATGATCCACGCCTTTTAATTCCTTAATATTTTCTTGGAATCTACCTTAATGATTTAATTTGAAGCCAAACTGTACACTATAATGCATTTTGCCAACCACATAGAACAGAATTCTGCATAGAAACAGAAAACTATATTTCAAAATATGGATTTAAAATACCTTTGCAGTTATATTAAGAGATTTAATGAAGTATAAAACATGCATTATATATTGGCCTTTGAAGTTTGGAAGGAAATAGGGGAGAAAACCATATATAAACAGAATGTTACTCTATACTGATGTATCAGGCTAGAATTTAGAACATGTTGGATAGAGAAGTTGAGAAAAAATTTGCATGTAATGCTGTCAGGATTCCCTTAAGAAAAGATTTTACTGGCAGATATAAGGAATATAAACTCATTTATCCCCTTGGGACTGTTAAGGCAACTTATGATTACAAAAAATAGTATAATTCAGCACATAATCACATGAAACAGAAAGCTGAAAACAAGACAATTAAAGCAACTCATAGCAATACAGTAAAAAAGATAAAAAAACAGGCTTAGACATGAAAAAGTCAACAGAAAGGAGGCTGAACCTCCCAGTTACAGTACATGATCTGGGCAGGAGATAAAAACAAGATCTGCTTTTAAGTCTTAGGCAGTAATTTCCAATAGCAAGAAATTGCTGAGCAAAATGTCAGATAAAATATATACTAGTCAGGTAGGTTCCCATAATATAGAACAGTGGCCCCCAACGTTTTTGGCACCTGAGACCGGTTCCACAGAGAAAGGTTTTCCGTGGACCAGGGGGCACGTGGTTTTATGTACTGCCTGCATCCCCATGAACGGGGCTTGGCTTGTTTGTGCAGTTCAGTTGCTGGCATGCTGCAATCTGGTGCCGGTCCACGGACCAGGCCTTGGGGACCACTGATATAGAATATCTATCACTAGTTGAAAACAGTCATCTAAAAAGTTGTTCAAATGAGTACTTATGCGACACGTCTTACGATCTCTTCCTTCTCAATTGCGGCCAATATATACAAATCAAAAATTTTCAGAATTATCTTAGGGACAGGAAACAGCTGACAAACTACAACTGACAAGTACAAGTAGCCCTCACTTATGACTGTAAGGAGCTCATAATTTTGATCGTAAGTTGTGACAGTCATAAAGTTGTGGTCACCCTGTGACCATGCCTGAATTTGCCTTTTTTGTGGCAGCCATTAAGCAAACACTGTAGTTGTTAAATGCCACAATCATTAAAGGAACCCATAGGGGACAGTTTTGGCTGGAAACCAAAAATAAAGGCCAATTTGTGGCAAAAAACATCATAAAAGTACAGTCACATGACCGTTGGTCACTGCAAATGGCTCTAAATGCGGGTTGGTTGTTAAGCGCTCAAAATGAGGAGAGGAGCAGACGTCATAACTTCAAATCCTTAAAATTTCAAATCCTTAAAACTCAATTTCAACATTTTTAATTGACAAGAATTTTAAATTGCTAGCATTTACTGAGATTTTCATTTCTTAATGATATGAAATATGGAGCATTTTTATTATTTACATTTAAAAAAAATAGCAATCACAATATGTAGGGAAATTGTACAATGCTGTCTGCTGACACTGATACATAACCACTTTTCCTAATATTCTGAGGTTTCTAATAGCCTGAGAACCTGAAAACAAAGCATTTCTTAAATGTTCTTTTCTTCATGCATTTCAGCAGCAAAAAAGAGGTTACTTCTGAACTGAGGCAATCTGATTATATAACTCAGTGGTTCCCAAAGGAGGCAGTACCGCCCCCTGGCAGGCGGTGGGATGGCTTATGGGATGATAGGTGGCCAGGGAGGCGGCAGGGGGGTGCTGGGAGACCAGGGGGCAGCAGGGGGGGGCATCCAAAACTTGGGCTATGCGCCCAAAACTCATCCCGCAGGAGTGCCCAAGCCCGCCCCACCCTGCAGGAGCACCAGGCTCAGTCGAACTCTGAGGAGGAGCAGGAGGCGGACCAAGGTTGGCAGGAGCAATTGCGGTGGCTCCTGGGGCTCCACCGCACGGGCCCTGCCTTCTGGCGCTCATGCGCACTGCACCCAGGTTGTGCTCGCTGAGCTGGCCCTGCCGGCGGACTTCGAATGTCCCCGGCTGCCAGGCTGAGCCTTTCTTGGCAAGGACTCGGTTCGTCCCAGACCCTCAGCCCGGTGGCGCAAAGGGGTCACGCTGAGCCTCTCGGCAGGAAGGGAAAGAAGGATGGCAGGGCTACATTGCCCATTCCCACTGCCTGGGGACTGGGGAAGTACCGCTTGTGGCAAGGCTGCTAAACGGTGGGGGAGGTCACCCGGCTGGCCCAGGACTGAGGGTGGTTTGCGTATGAGAATTGTGGGGTCAGCTGATGAGAAGGGGTTTTAAAATATCAATAGGAAAAACCTAGTTCCTTCTTGAAGGTATGACTTAATGGCTGGATAGGAGGAAGACCCTGACAGCAATGAAGTCAAAATTTTATTTCTGTGATCTAGAAAAAGAAGATATCTCAAAAATTTAAACTTTCTTCTTTGTATCCAGCAGGCGATGGGGTGGGGGTTGGGAAGAGACACAGAGAGAATAATAGTTGCAGAGCAACTGAAGAGTTAAAACCCTTCATCAATTGCAAAAAGAAATATGTAAATAAATAATAAAATAAAACCCAGGGCGTCCAAAAATAGCCTTAACTAACTCCCAAGGCCAGGATAGGCAAACCCTTTGCAGGGCTGGAATTGCACCGATCCATGGGGTAAGGACGTCCAGGTGCCCCAACTGGAAGAGTGGAAGAATACGATAGAGCCCCCCTTTTCTCTTGTAGTCCAGAAAGCCAGGCTTTACAGACTGTCCATGGATTTGCATTGAACCCCAAGAAGATTTCTGCAAGATGGTGCTCAGCCAGAGGTATTCCTCATGTCTCCACACAACTGGACCAGTCCCTGAACTCCTGTTCTGATCTTTTATCAATGTTTAGGGCAGCAGGTTTCTTTTTTTAAAAGACAACAACACAGTATGTCACAAGTGACTCAGCCAGGTATCGGCAGCTACCCCACACCCCAGACTTCCAAAATTAAAACAGATCAAGTTTGCTACATCAAGAACATGGGGACATTGTCTTGAATTGACAGGAGAGAAGTTCAAAAGTAATGTTAGAAAATATGGCTTCACAGAAAGTAGTGGAAGCTTGGAAGGTAATGAGTCAGTCCTCAGTAACTGAGTTTAAGCATGCTTGACATAAACATAGGTCCATCAGAATTTATTGGCCAGGTGTGTCTGGACACACAAGGAATTTGTCTCCGGTGTACATGCTCTGTACCTGCATACATACAATGAACGACCTTGTGATTACAATCCTAAGATACATTCATAATCATAAAGTACATCCATCTTGTCATGTACATATAAGCATAAAGTACATTCATAATCATCCAACAAATTTTTTAAAAATGAATAAAATATAACATAATTAAAATCTAATTAATCAATTAATTTTAATTAATTAAAAGAAAACAACAAGCTCAAAGGGCAGACTTCATGGAGCACTAAGTCTTTTTCTGCTGTCAGTTTTCTATGTTTCTACATTTCTACTCAATAGAAACAGACTACGTTGGTAAATTGAAGAGGGTGATTTCAAACCCTCTTGGACAACAGAGGTGGCCTTCAATTTAAGTGGCTTTTTGTCTTTACTTAAAATTCTGACTCTGATGTGCTATAAAGGAAAGATTTCTGGGGAGAGTCCTTTGTTCTAATCTAGCAGGTTCTTTGAAACCAGCAGGATGGATTTTGCTTTTTTCTTCTTGGTCTTCTATCATACGGTTCTGCCAGGGAAGGACCGGCCATCCTATATCATGAAAAAGAAACAGAAAAAAAATGCCTGTCTAGGATAGTGTTTCTCAAAGTGTGACAGAGGACCCATGGGTTCCCCCAAGGCCTTCTCGGGGGTCCACAAAATCAAAATTACTTGCCGGCCTATGTTGAAAAATAAAGAAATATTAAAATCCCATAAACAGTTTTGAGAAGTGGTCATGGCAACGAATATATTGATTTTAATTTTTAACATAGTAATTACCAATAAATACAACCCATTGGAAGAATAACTCATATGCTCATATATGTATGTGTATAGAGCAGTGGTTCACCAAGGGGGTGGTGGAATGGCTTAGGCGAGCGCTAGGAGGCAAGGGGGCCGGCGGGGGGCGCTAGGAGGCCAGGGGGGCGTCCAAAACTTGGACGATGTGCCCGGAGCTCGGCCCACTCTGTGGGATCCTCTGGAACTCAGCCCCGAGTTAGGTCCGGTTGGCGAGCAAGTGATGAGGGGGGAGTGGAGTGCGAGAACGGTATGTTTTTATTTGTGTGTGTGTCTGTGCGTCTCTCATTCTGTGTATGTGTGTGTGTGCTATTCTGAATAATGCTATTTATAGGGGGTGTGGGTGGCGGGCACCGAGGATGAGCTTATAGCACCCAGGGGGCGGTGGACTGAAAAAGTTTGGGAACCCCTGGTCTACAGAGTGAGCCACTGCCTTTCCTTACCCATAATAGTTTTCTCTGGAACTGGATGTTAGCTTCCTCTTCTTCAAAGAAGCTCATTTACAGTAAGGCTCTTAGCAAATTTGCTGTTTAACTATTTTTTTAATGGCTAATCAATTTCCTTAGCCCTATATTTTGAAATCTATATTTCCAAGGTTACTTTGAAGCTCTTATAAGAAATTGAAATTGGGTAGCTAAAATACATCACCGCTAGAACAGACCCAGTCAAAGAATCTGAGGTGTATGTTGAAGATGGGTAAAAGAGCTTCAGCTGCTGCCCTCAGACCAGATTTGGAAATTAATGCAGTTGTTTTCTGTAAATTCAGAGCATATTATGATTGAGCTGAAATTAAAGCTTTGAAAACTAAGGCAATCCTAAAATTTGTTCTGTGAAAACAAACATAATTTCAATCAGTCTAGAAGACCTCCAAGGTCCCTTCCAACTCGGATATTCTATTAAGATTTGAGCAGCCGGACATTATGCTTAAATAGGGAAGATTTAATCGAAGCGCCTTATGATGAGCAGACTTTTATCTGCATAGCTGCAGAGGGAGAAGACACAACACGTCTATGATTTCAATGTCAGTTGTGTAAGAGAAAAATCAGCGTCTTAAATCACACGTTAGACACATGACCTATTGGGATCCTTAGAGGCAAACAGTATATTTCATGGGTGGTCAGAGTTAAAAAAATAACATTTAATGTGGCCCCTTATTTGAACAAAACAGCTCATTTGATATCTGCATATGTGGGTCTCATTGTGTTAAATTGTAGGTGTGCTACAGAAAGATGATTATACAGTCTTTATTTTTATTCTTTTTACCTTTGCCTGTTTTTTATTCAGTTTCTAACATTGTTAGAATGTTAATGTTAATGTTTTCTCTTTTATATTCTCTATCTTGATATGGTCTAATGGCTAATCAACAATAAACTATTGTAATATGTTCATGAGAACCAGGTTAGATGCATTAAATGCAAAAATTTAGGACTTGATTTGACCACCAGTATAATACAGTCTCCATTCCTTTTTTAGATCCGTATCCTAACTGCTTCAGAGCTTCTGAGTGATAAAAGTCAATTCCCCTTTTTCTACCGGATGTCCCCCAAAGAAGGGACTCAGTACCCAGCAATGGTCAAACTGCTGCTCCACTTCAGATGGTCCCTGATTGGTCTCTTTGCTTCAGACTCAGAGAAAGGAGAGAATTTCATGAGAATTTTCACTCATCTGCTTATCAGGAATGGAATTTGTGTTGTTATATCACAACGATTCTCAACAACTGGACATCGATCAGCAGCCCTCAGGAATGCCTTCTCCAAGTGGAGACAAGTCAACGTCTTTGTTCACTTCACAGAATATGATTCCCTTTTGGGCAGAGTTCTTTCTTTCCATTTAAGACTTATGCGTTTGCCTGGACCCATTGAAGGGAAAGTCTGGATCTTGTCACTCATGGGAACACCTGTAATTAGAAAGCACAGAGTTTTAAAATACATTCATAGTATTTGGAGCTTTCCCCTTCAGGAGAAAAAAAGGCCTAAGGATGAATGCATTGGACCCCATTTCCTTCCGGGACCCCAGTTTCAAGATCGGTATTTTCACTGTTCTTCTTCAAAGCACATCTGTTCTGTCAAAGGTCAGAGAAGATGCACCCAGAAAGCACCAATGGAGGCCCGAGAGATAAGGGACGGGTTTGAATGCGGAGATGGCACACCTTTTTACGGTATCGCGAAGACTCTGGCCCACACCTTGAATGCTGCACATTCCCCTCGATCCAGGAGGGGAAGGAAGGAGGCTGGAAAAACATTGGCGGCTCCAAGGCTGCAGCCATGGCAGGTATTGGATCCCCACCAGGTTCCACCAACCAAGAGCTTTGGGAGAAGGAGCCCAGAAGGGGAGGAGGGGAACAATCTCAGCCTCCTTGTGTTGCACAACGGGAACAGGGTTGGCCCATCACAGTTCTCTGAGGCACCATTTTCCAAAGAAAGGGAACCACGCAGGATTCGCCCTGATTTAAAACATGGCCACTTTTAAAATGATGTTTCTATTGTTAAGTAAATGACTATGAGGTAAACTTTGGAATTGGCATCCCGGAATGTTATATTTCCAGCTCTGAAGGAGGTACCCAGCTCCCCTGAGTGACAGGTGTCAGACACACAAGGCCCGCCTGCTTGGCACACCGGGGCCTCCCTGGAGCGAATAAAGCCCCCCCCCGCTCTGCAGCGCCCACATCCGACTGAGCCAATCAGAGCCAATTGCAGAGGGTGCAACGCAGCTGTCCAACCGTGACACCCCACTCGCTCTGCTCCAGCCCCGCCACTTGGATGCCACCCCTCCTCCCCCTCCCTGGTCTCCCTCGAGCGAGGCAGCTGGATTGAACGGCCGGAGATGGACAGGCTGAGCAGGTGGGGGGGGAGTCAGAGGCACCCTCGGTTTGGATCCTTACACACACACCCTATCCTTACACACACAATAGTTTGTTAATATTTTTCTGAATTCAAGTTATATCACCAGCATTCCCACAATCTATTACGGAAGCATAACGATATCTGCAAAGGTGGTTTGGCACCAGGCTAGAAAGCAGGAGATCATGAGTTCAAGTCCCACCTCAGCCATCAGTGCCAGCTGGGTGACTTTGGGCCAATGACTCCTTCTCTGCACAACCCACCTCACAGGATTGTCATTATGGAGGGAAATTGTCGTCCGGTCTCCAATCTTCCCTTTATTGCGAAGGTTGTTGAGAGTGTGGTAACGCGTCAGTTCCCCAGTTTCCTGGATGAATCTGTCTATTTGGATCCGCTCCAGTCTGGCTTCAGGCCTGGGTACAGCACCGAGACGGCATTGGTCGCG
>JANHFO010004078.1:52325-66199 GCA_032468095.1 Pareas carinatus
CCATATTTTGTAAATATTGTTAAAGTTCAATGTTAAATTTTTATGTTATCTGTACACCGCCCTGAGTCCTTCAGAAGGGTGGTATATAAATCTAAATAAAAAAATAAATAAATTTGTAGGGTGAATTCACTTAATTTTAAAATCAACAATTCATGTAATTTAAATAAGAGTTGCAATAAACTTTGTCAAAGTTATTAAGTTCATACTTACTTCTACATTGGGTTCCCCAATGGTTGGATTATTATCTATAGATTAAAAAAAATGATATAAATATGCCAATTATTGTAATTATATTACAGAAGTATTCAACTATTCCCTAAACGTATAATCTCATTTTGCAGCGAAAGAGACAGAATTAAGAACAGGTCAATGTCTCAATGATATCTAGCATCTCTATATCTTTGTAACCTCCTTTATTAAAGTAAAGGTTCCCCCCGCACATGCGTGCTAGTCATGTCTGACTCTGGAGCGATGCTCATCTCCATTTCTAAGCCAAACAGCCAGTGATGTCCGAAGAAGTCTCCATGATCATGTGACCAGCATGACTGAATGCCTATGTCGCACGGAGCGCTGTTACCTTTCCACTGAAGTGGTTCCTATTTTTCTACTTGCATTTCTACATGCTTTCGAACTGCTAGGTTGGCAGAAGCTGGGGTGAGTAACTGGAGCTCACTCCATTACGCGGCGCTAGGGATTCGAACTGCCGACCTTCTGATTGACAAGCTCTGCATCGTAGCCACTGAGCCACCTTGTCCCCTAACCGCCTCCATTATGTAATCCTTATTTAAATAGCAAAATATATACTGCTAGTAAATAAAAGTTCTCAAAGAAGTCAAAATGTTTAAAAGCATGCAAAATAGAACCATATATAGTTGCACATATGTACTTCTCAAGGACAATACCAATTCTCTCTCTTGGCGTCTAAATTAGAATAGTAATATGTTCTCTTGATTATTTTAATGTAATCAAATTTTAAATTTTAAAAGTGAACATAAAATGCAATTACCAGCTATTATAAGAAGTTAATTTAAATAAAGCTTCTGTTCAACTTTGTATGTAAGTTGTCTATTTGGCAATGTCATAATGTGTAGAATTTGAACTCAAAACATTAAACTATTAATATACATTTAAAATCACTTGAAACAGAAGCTTGACACACCCATTCTATTTTCTTGGCAACAGCACTGCTATTGCCTTCCAGGATATTTTTGTTTTCTCAGTCTAGCCTACAGTTAAACATCTTATTTAGTAATAATTAATTATGCACTTTTACTAAGACTCAGTACAAATCAAAAAGAAAGCAATTATTTTTATAATTAAATTATTTATATTAGCTAATCAATAAAACCAACATTTCAACAAAAATACAACACAACCAAACATATTTCAAAAATGTTCTACAATATCCTATCACACAAAATAAACATTAACCTGAAAACTACCAATTGTTGCAATAAAACAAAGAAATAAACAAGCCCCACACTAACAGACTAGCTAAATAAAAAGTATTAAAGCACTTATAAAGGCTAACACATTCTCATAGTGTTGAAAGAAAGAAACTAATTTAGAACTGATGGGATACATTCCTGAAATCCTGGAGTCTATGATTTTAAAAAAAGGGGGGAGAAACTTAGCCCAATGAAATATAAGAAAAAAGCAGGATTATAGGGAGAAGTGTAATTAAAGCCTTGTCCCAGTGCCCGAATGGGAAGGAGTAGGCTCAGATTACATCCTTGCCCCACTAACTTTGAACATTTAGCCCTCCTGATGCTGGCAGCCTTCCATCTTTGATCCTGAACTATTTCAGAATTGGGACTCTATTTGGCAATCTTCCTGGACTCTAAGAAGGCCTTGTAAAGGTATAACTTTTCTAACAGTTATGCTTATTCCAGCAGTAAGGGCTTCCTCATGGTCACTCGTGCCTTGGTCACCTCATGGTTGGATTGCTGCAACATCCTCTAAGTGGAACTGCCTTTGAAAACCACTCAAAAATGACAGATGGTAAAAATATTGCAGCATTAGCAGTTTCACTGCAGATAGTCCTTGCTTACCAACTATTCAACATTACAGCAGTAGTAAACAGGTACATTACAACCAATCCATGAATTTGCAGCTGTTGCAGCATTCCTTTTGTCATGTGATTGTGGTTTGGGCACTTGTAAACTGGTGCACATTTACAATGATTGTAGCCTACCATGGTCATGTATTCACCTTCTGCAATTTTCACAGCAGGCTTCTGACAAGCAAAGTCAATGAGAAAGGCAGGGTAAAGTGACAAATTGCAGTCACAAGACAACACAACTTAATGACCATGGTGCTTCGGGTAACAATCACTGATGGAATTGATATGTCAGGCATGGTCATGTGGTTTTTCCACAACTGTCTCACTTAGCAATTGAATTATTGATCCCAGTCGTTAAGTGAAAACTACTTATATGTCAATACAATACTATTGTTATATGAGTTAGTGGTTACCATTTGACTTCAGGATGCTGGTTATAACCTTTACATGGCATAGAGCCTAGCTATTTGAATGACTTACTATGGTCCACAGAAGTACTCAACCTATATATTCCAGTAAGACTGCCTTGCTTTTGGTCCCATCATTGATGAAATGTCATCTATTGGGATCCAGTAAAAGAGCCTTCTCTGATGCTGCACCTGCTCCTTAAAATAGTATCGCTCTGGAGATTAGCATGCTGCCCACATTATCTAACTGCAAATTACTCTTAAAAAACCTGACTTTTCCCCTAGGCTTTGGGTTAAGACAGAGATAGACCTTTTGGGAGATTAAGAATATGTATGGAGAGTTTTGTTCAGTTGAATTATTCTTTCAATGTCAACTGATCATTAATCAAGACTTCACTTAAAAGAAACTGGACAATACAGGAGCTCTGGAGACAAATTGAGGACACAGCAAAGAATGAGAAAGAGTTGAAAGACAACAATTTCTGTTTTTGATATTCAACGGAAGACATTAAGAGAGCACCAAGGTGAAATAATCCATCATGATTGACATAATAGAACAAATGATACCTGTGAATATCCATTACAAGGTGAAATTCTTGGGATTTAATATTTCACACAGTACTGCAAAAAATAAAAATGGGAAAACAAAGGCAAACTAGTCAAGAGCTTAGCTAATTGTTTCCAAGGACCTAGGCATCAATATCTGATGCTTAAGTGAAACTAATCCAAAAAGACCACGGCCATTGTAAGGTGTTTGGTCTCAGCCACCAGAACTTCATTACGAACTTGAAAAACTGCTTTCAGGTAAATTACGTGCTCCAACTCATGACTAACATGACAGGAGAAGGCCACTGGAAGATAAATAAGAAATCAATTCTGAAGGGCAACTACTTTAAGAGCTCTGGATAAAATGGAAGAAGAGCACAGATGTTAAACACAAAGAGGAATCCAAGAACATTTCTTTCAAGAAATCATGAAAAAGAAAGAAATTAAAAGTCTGGGAAACTGCCAGTGGATAAAGAACAATTCACCAGGCAGGAAGGTAATATAACAAGAAATAAGAGAAAGGGGGGAAAGGTGGTGGTAATACAGAGATAGTTCATTTCAAAACAAATGAATTCAAAAACAGACAGAAGTGCCAGAGGAGAATTCATGAAGGAAAGTAGTAAGTATCCATTATTGTATAGTGATACAATTTTTTCATGTTCTTAACTGATATAGTTGAACTAGGAGACAGAGATTTAAATACAGTTCTAAAATTCCATTTATTAAGTCAAAGACTTTGAACAGACAATTCTAGATTAAGAGAAGATATATGTAATAATTTAAAGTGAGTGCATACAACAATGGAAGATCCAAATATTATTTCATCTCTGTAAATAATTATGCACCTGAAAACTCACACAGTAAATTAAAAACTTTAGTTTCAACTTTTAAGCTATCTTTCCACTATGCTAATCACAAATGTAAGGACAGAAGCAGGGTGCTTTATCAGGAAGTAACATTTAAAAACTTGAAATAATAAAGCAAACCACATGAGGAAAAAACCATGAAGGTAAACTAATTTTCAAAACCAAAGAATTACATTATTAATACTCAATGTTAAGAATTCACTTGAGAATACCCACTTTGTCTTGAGTTAGGAAAAGGCTGCATAAGTTTCTTTTTTGCTCAGATATACTGAAGTCAACTGTGCTTTATCAAAAACACATATTAGTACTACTTTAAGTTAACTAGTTCATTTTGCTCAGTAACTTCCATTGTCAAAATCTTCAAGTAAAATCAAACAGTTTTAAAAATAATTCTCCCTCTTCAACTTTCAGGATTCCATGCAATGAAATAAACTTTATGTAACTAATGATCAAAATTAATGTGAAAATGCACTTCAAAGGATGTAGAGCTGTCAGAGGAATAAATTCAAAACTTATTAGCTTCTAGATCATTTAATGCATTACAAGCTGCTACATAAGGAGTACGGGGAGTTGTGCATTTTTATTATACAGCTGCAATGTAAACATATATTTCTTTCATACATTTGTAAAATATTTCATGTGCAAATCTGATGAATAAAACAGCTTTTTAAATGACATTAACCAATATGAGTGTCAAAACACGGTAAGCCACAATCTTTGCATCAAGTTATTTGATCCAAAGATTGTGTAGCCAAATAAGTAACCTACAAGCAGACCCTCATCAACATTAAAATATATACTTAATAAGTCATAAAATATGTAACTTGGACACAATTAGGCTTCCCAATTTAAGTTTAGCACTTATGCATTTACTCAAATGTAACATAGCAAGGAACTATTGCCCTCCATCCTAATACTTACTCTCAATTCTCATATTCTCAGCTACTCCAGAACCTCTCATTCTCAGGTAAGTGAATCCCAAGACCAGAAAGAACAAACATGCAGCAGTTAAGAGGAACATCGACAAATAGTGAGCACTGAAACTTCCTGTGGTGGGTATTTCTTCTCTCTTGAACTGCTGCAACAGATCCTCTTCAGGTTCCGAAAGCTTTGGGTTGTAACAATTTTTCAAATATGTATGATTGGAACCTGTGTGATTGGAGTGATTAATTCTGGTGGACGCCGAGGTGACAGCGCCTGAAGCCAGGCCACTGGGAGCACTGTAGATGCTTGGTTCAATATTGTAGCCGCCAATGGCATCGGGGAGGATATGATTGTTGGCTGGTTTTCTACCACTGCTTAAGGAGTCAGTTATTTTACTATGATCTAAGTCAGGTAGCAGTGGCGACAGTAACAGCTGACTGACTTTCTTGGAAGAACTGTCGCAGTATCTCAGGGTAAGTGGTTTTGAGTCCAGATAACCGCCCTCTCGTCTAGCTGCTAGTACTTCTTCCTTCTCGTCTTCCTCTTGTCTGTCCACTCTTTTGGCATTTTTACTACCAGCGGCAGCCCTGGCAAACCCCGCAAAGCCACTGCCAACTGCAGAGCCTTGCCCTTGGTACGCCTCCAATAAGCCCTCGCCGGCTGCAACACCTTTGCAGGCATAGAAGGGGCTGATCGCTTTACAAAGGTTCTTCCCGCAGAAATAGTGGGAAGTCAGGGGCTCCTCCTGTAGCCCCTGCTGGGTAACTGCAACCTCGTTCTCTTCCTCTGAGTCTGAATACCTGTCCCTCATATGGACACTGCCAGTGGTGAGCAGCTTGTTCCCGTTCACGGCTCGGCTCTTGCATCGCTCTCGCCTAACCTTGGCTATGCTTTTTGTTTCTGTGTGTCCTCCTCGTCCCTTGGCGCTTCCATCCCCTGTTTGCTCACAAGCCTCCACCGGAACCATCACCCGCCTAGCCATTGCTCCCCACCAGGCATTGGGCTTCCTGTGGGCCGGTGACCTCGTCAAGGCACTGTGGTTTGGTCATGCGGCATGTGATGTGCCTGTAGGCCACGGGTCCCGACATGAGGCTGAGCCCCATTCCCTCCGGCTGGCAGCGGCACCAGCCTAGCCCCTGGGACGGGCTACCCAGCAGGACTTTGCCAGGTGGATTTAGGCCATGTGGAAGGCGGCGTGGTGGAGCTGGGTGAGCGAGGAGGACCCAATCCCCATATTGAAATTGTTGTCTCCCCACCTCCTCCACCCATGCTGTGGCGGCCCTCCTCTATCCAGCCCCACACTTACCTGCCCTGCTGCTCCTCGCCCCGCCATGACTCTGGTCACTACTGGCGTTACATTGAATATTTTGAAAAATCCTTTCTTGGTGAGTGCCTAGATGCCAAGATGAACGTATCTACCAAATTTCATGCTTGTAGCTTTTATAGTTTTCGAGATCTGGTGATGAGTCAGTGAATGAGTGAGTGGTATTTCACATTTATATATATAGATTACCTGCCCAATTCCAGTGGACTTTAGTATCTCTATTTTGAAGTGGCTGGATGCCAATATAAAGAAGCTTCTTTCTTTTGTAATTATATATTTCTTTACTGATATTTTTGGGAAAAAAACCTCCAGAAACATCTTAATTCATGGGTAGGATTTTCTGGGACAAGAGATAGAAGCTGTGCTGTTCATCTTAGCACCTTGAACTTTGTAATGAACAGTGTAGTGCAGTGTTTCTCAACCTAAGAAATTTAAAGATGTGTGTATTCCAACTCCATGCTTGCTGGGGAATTCTGGGACTTGAAGTCCCCAATCTTGAACTTGCCAAATTTGAGAAACGCTGACACAAAGTCTGCATGTCTACCTAAAAATAAATCCCACTAAGTTCAGCAAAGCTAAGTTTTTATGTAATCTAAAATCTTTCACTATGGTGATTTCTGGACCTCATAAAAATGCCCATCATTGGAATCTTAGAAAGAGGAAATACATAGCAAGTTACTTTAATTAGCAATGAGAGACCAAACAGCCATGCTGCATTGATTAAGAGAATATGTGAAACAGGCTAATCAATGATAGAAATCTTGGTAATATTATAAGGAAAGATTCTGTTAATATTTTTCTCTCTTCTGTAGAAAAGGCACACCCTTTCACTAGATGAGTTAGTATCTAACTCATAACTCACCTAAGCATAGTGATATTGTCCACTGTAAATTAAAGTCCCCAATATACTCATTAAAAAGCCTTCAATAATATGAGATGATAATGTTTTCAATAGACCAAAATAAGATGCACCCTATAGTTCTTAAGAAAGAGATTGAGTCTGTCATTTGATAACATTCCTAGTTATATTCATATGACATTTTTTTAGTCCTAAAATTAGAAATGATTAGGGGTGATTATTTTTTCTTCTTCTTTCTGTTATCTCAAGAATGGAGAATGGAGAGGAAAATAGTTGTCAGAACCTCTCTTCACATTTTCAGCGCATTTTTGTAGTGACAAAATTGGTATAAAATCTCAGGTTTTGGTTATGGAAAGATGAGAGAAAAGAGGGATCTTTTATAGGTGAAACTATATATGTGTATTGTTCATGTAGGGGTAGGATCTGAGCCCAACATCATACCAATATTAATGTTAGAAAGGATGCTTATTTTAAATGTGTCTCTACTATACAGTTGGAAAAACTATGATCCTTCAATGTCCTAGAGTACGAGGTGTGATCAATAAATACTGAGACTGTACTCATTGTTGGGAAATGGATCATGTGACTGCCATGTGCGCGCAGCAATGATGTATAATGACCTTGAGAGGCTACACAAAGTTTCAAAGCGCTATCTTCATTGAGTCCTGTGTTGCAGACGTTTTAATTAGCATGTGCATCTGCATATTTATAAAATAAAGAAATATCGCCAACAGAAATCAATGGAATGTTGAATGGATGCTCCATAACGACAATGCACCAGCTCACAGAGCTCTCACAACATGCCAGTTTTGCGCCCGTAACCACATGGTTGTCGTTCGTCATCTCCCGTATTCACTAGATTTGCCCCCCTGCGACTTCTTTGTGTTTTCAAAGATGAAATTGAAGCTGAAGCGTCGTCATTTTGGAACATTGGAGGATATCCAACGCAAATTGCATAAGATGCTTGAAATGCTTGAAGAATGCGGCTTCCAGGAGGCATTCCAAAAATGGAAGAGGGGCTAGGATTGGTGTGCAGCTGCCCAAGGGGACTACTTTGAAGGGGATGGCAGCCAAATTTAAATCAGGTAATTTTATTTTGATTTATGGGCCTAGTCTCGGAATTTAATGATCACACCTTGTATAAGCTCTCAGTAGACTTAGCTATGCAGTAATGAGAATTGTTGTGGGTTTTACTACAGCAAGATCTGTACTAAACCTTCTCCATGCCTTTTATATTGTTTGGATTTTTCTGCCACATTGGATTTCCTTTCCTCCCTCTTTCCACCCCAAATAATTGACATGGCATAGAACATCTTTGTTACACCAGCCATAACACACTTTGGCACGGTAAAAGTCTAAACAGATCCTGAATTAGAATATAATTTAGTGTACATATAGGATTTGGTGACATCTCTATCAAGAGCAGGTTACTTGGGAATCATCTTACCCCAATAAGCTTGACCTGCTCTCACAGATCTATCAGTCAAAGAATTTTGTCTGGTGGGCTTCAGGAGCCTTTTCTGACAAAACTCCTGCCCTCTGCAATATCCTGCCCCTCATGGTGAGATCTGTTTCACCCTCTTGGTCTTCAGAAATGGACTGAAAACCTGACTCTGCAAACTGGATTGAGGCCACGATGAGGAAATTCCTTTCTGGAGATGGTCAGAAGATTGTTGTTAATTTTCATGTTTTAACTTTTAATGTTCAAATTTTTTAATGCTTTTAACATTCTAATTGTTTTACATTGTTATTTTATGACCTTGTAAGCAGCCACAATTGCATGATGGTGAGATGGGCAGAATATTAATTTAATAAATAATGAAATAAACAGCAGACCCAGAATTGTCAATCAAAAGAACACCCTTGGCTTCTATGCTTCCTTTAAAGTAAGCCACACTTGACAGTTGTAAAATTTAATCAGTTTAAATGCTGATGAGCCAAAGTATCAATTTGACATCAAGTTGACCAAATTGGCTGATATCAGGAGTAGAAAAATAGAAACATTAAGCTTTCTTACCTTGCTACTGACATTATTACTGTTGGGTTCGTGCAGCAAAGGAATAGGCAGGAGCTCTCGGGTTCCAATAAGACGTTTATTGTGGTTAAGTCAAAACGAAACAGTATCAGCAATAACAAGCCCTTTTTAAAGACAACACAACGGGCTCTCAACTAATCAGGGGCGGCTTGACCAGTCGCCGGGCTGTCTATTGCTAGGGAAAACTCAATGTCCTAATTCCCTGCTTGTGACCACTTGTTTTTATCAGACTTTGCGAACCATTCCAGACCCAAAAGGCTCAGCAAACAGTCTGCCACGATTGTAGCAGGCAAAACACCCTCAAACCCTTGGAAGGTTACTGGAATATCCAGTAGTCCTAACACTGGTAAACGATTTCCCTGATAGTCTCGTATACACAATTTTTCCGCCGCAGCTGGTGTCATTTAGCATCTGGCATGAGCCTTTTAACAGTGGCCCAGGACAAAATGGTAATAGTCGAGCCAGAGTCGACCTCCATTCGGCACAGCTTCCCATGGATCTGCACCATCAGGTGGATCTTTTTCTGCGGCTTGATGCCGGTACTGCCCACCTTGATCTTGTAGGCATCAGACGACTCTGCATCCCACTTCTCCTTGTTTCATGGCTTGGTCTCCTTTCTTGTCCAGAACTGACCTCAGTTGGGAGGGTACGATCGAGTGGCTGCCTCCACTGGTTCTGGTGCCCTGCAGACCTTAGCGATGTGTCCCCGTCTATCGCAGCGCCTGCAGATTGCCTCATGGAAATGACAGGTCGTACGTGGCTGCTGACCACCACTGCTGGGGCATCTTCTCTTTGGTTCAGATGAATTTTTTGATGTTTGCTGCACTGAATACTGGTCGTCATCGGAGTCCTCCGATGCGGCTGCTATCTCGCTTTGATTCACCTCCATAGTGGCTTTTTCAGCTGCTGGGGTGCCTGCCAATTTCTGCAGAGAGTTGGCAGCATTTGTGTTTCTTTATCACCCCCACCTTTGTGACTTTAATGACCAAATATTTGATAATGACAAATTATCGATGACATCGATGACATCATTGTCAATTCATTTAAAAATAATTCTTTATTTCCCTCCAGAGTTCTCAACTTTTAGTAGGAAAAAAGGGTTTCTGTTCCATAAATAAGTCTACTTTAATTCTGCTGCTGAAATTAGTCAGCATATTTTAGCCTTCTTTTGATTATTCTCCTCTAATGGCAGAGAACATTATATAGTAATTAGTAATCTAATTCTTCCGGATGAAAAGTAGGTGAGATTTATGCCCATTGTTTTGATGCTGACATGAAATGCATAAAATTTATGCCATGGAATCATACCCTTGAATCTTTCCACTTAAAATTATATTGAATTTGAGCTTTGGATCTCATTCATAGATGCTGAATACTTTATATCATCTAAATCTTTAGAGATATTGTTAATTCCAGAATTTTTTATATTGCAGCATATATTGTAGATAAATTTCCTTAATATTTTAGCTAATTTGATTTTAGATATCGAAGTTATCTATTAAACTTAGCACATATTTTGCCTTTGGAAGGTTAGGGAAGACTGTGACTCAATTATTATATGAAAAATATCTTGTCTGAAAACTCAGTCAACAACATTAACTAGAATGAACCAGCTCCGAGTTAGTGGAAAGCAGCAAAGTTCCTATACAATCATCTTCATGATTGTCTCTTGACAAGGGAGGATTAGATATTGTAGTAATCTCTATACCCGAGCTTTAATCTTAAATCCCTATGGACCATCGATTGGAACAGATTACAGCCTATGGCTTTAAAGCCAAACTATGAAAAATATTTGTCAGGAGTGGGGGAAATCTAGACAGAAATTGAATCCAATGTTCACTAAATAGAGGCCTGTTAAATTGTGGCTTTACTGGATATGTGTTATACTGATATATTTATTAATGTTGCATGCTAACATTTCTAATAATTATTATTATGGTTTGTAGTGGTGTCAGCGAGATGTTTAGACAGGATTTTGGGTTTTTATCCACCTATTGAGTCCTTCTCAAGGACCTGGGATGGATGGACAGATGTTATTTTTTTTTTAGTATTAAAGGAATGCAAGCTGTTCCAAGTAAAGCTGCCTTTTGCAAATCACTGGTCATGATTTTGTTAATGCTGAGTGTTCAAATGGTGCTTCAGATATTTTGGGATTGCAACCAAACTCCTGCTGTATTTTCCCAAAAATAAGACCCGGACTTATATTAATATTTGCTCCAAAATACACCTGGTTTCTGCTCGTCGCTAACTTGGTGACAGGTAGAAACGATCCCTGAGGTCAGTGCGCGAGGAAGGTTAGCGATATGTTGCTCAATCTGGGATGTCGATCCAAACGAGAAACTGCACACGTTGGGCGGAGCGAGGGACGCACACAACAGAAGTCTCCTTTGGATTGATGTCCCGGATTTGGCAATATATTGATAGCCCCCCCTCACCCATTAACTTCAGGGATTATTTCTGCCCATCACAGAGATAGCGACAGACAGAAACTGCATGCATTGGACAGAGCAAGAGACCATCTCCTGCATCTGTCTGACAATCTTAACTAGGGCTTCGTTTTGGGGTAAGGCTTATATTACCAGCAGCCTGAAAAAACATGCTAGGACTTATTTTCGCGGTAGGTCTTATTTTCAGGGAAACACAGTATTACTATTGGTGCTAACTTTGCTTTATTTTGCCATAGTCGTTCTACTTTTATTTGCAGGTCTTTGTATTCTATGATTTTCTCTGGTTCTTTTGTCTGCCATTCTACTGTATTGCAACATCTACCATTCAGACCTTTTTTATTTCTTATTGACAGTTGTTATGTCTGTGTTGTTAATGACAGGTGCTTGTCTGTTTGTATTCTAAAATCCCTGAACATTTTAGCATCTTCATTTCCTATAAACTTTGTCTATTTTGTGATCACACCAGTTCTTGCTAACAGGAAAATGGTATTTCTTAATCTTCCAAT
Organism: Pareas carinatus; assembly: GCA_032468095.1. Taxonomy (NCBI): domain Eukaryota; kingdom Metazoa; phylum Chordata; class Lepidosauria; order Squamata; family Pareidae; genus Pareas; species Pareas carinatus. The sequence continues at coordinate 64,302 of JANHFO010004078.1, forward strand.
GTACCATTGTTGCTACTTTTTCATGCTGTCGTTTATAGTCAGTCTGTGGGATCTTCCTGACAGATAACTTATGCGGTTCACTGTTTCTTTCTTCAGCTTCGTTGCAGAGGCAGCAGTTGTTTTCTGCTGCTGCTTTATATGCTTTTGTTCTTAAGATTTGATCTTCTGCAGCCAAAATTAGCCCCTCTGTCTTTTTCCTCAACTTTCCTGCTCTCAGCCATTGGCAGGACTTATTGTTATATGCCTTGCTTGCTAGTTGTGTGTGGGTGTTTGTGTGTAAGTGACCATGTAGTACTTTGTCTTGCTATGTCTCTTTTCTGTTTTTATATGATCTTTCTTGCGTGCCTCTTTGGTCTCTATGGTATTCAGTAAGCGTTCATAGTATACTAGCCTCAGTGTAACTTCTTTACTCTCCCTCAATTATTTTCCAAATGCTCTTTTTTTCTTTTTCACCTGTCTGATGGCTTGCAATATTCTACTCCCACCCCCATGCTCCTTGTAAGTAGAGTCTGTCACCATCTCTGTGTGGCTAATGTGCATGACTTGTTGTCTTAATTTTCTTTATCCTCCTACCCAGGGCTTTTAGTTCTGTTTGAGTTGAGTACACTATTCCAGGTGTGTATTAAATGACTGGAATTGCCCAGGTGTTAATTGATGGTACTTTCTTTACTGATTTTGGACCTTTATATCTTTTTCGCTCTCATATGTATTCACAACTAAAAAAACTGCATTGCTACTCCTCTCCTTTTTTAAATCAGTTGCATTTATTTATTATTTAGACTTATATACTGCTTAACAGTGCTTTACAGTACTCTCTAAGTGGTTTACACAGTCAGCATATTACCCCCAACAATCTGGGTATTTATTTTACCAACCTCAGAAGGATGGAAAGCTGAGTCAACTTTGAGCCAGTGAGAATCAAACTGCTGAACTTTTGATGGCTAATGGCAGATGGCAGTCGGCAGAAATAGCCTGCAGTGGGAACCAACTAACTTTGGTCTTTCTGGATGCACAAAAGGCATTTGACAACCTTTCCTGGCAGTTCCTGTTTCAACAGCTGGAAATGATGAACTTTAGACAGAATTTACAAAAATGGTTAAGACTATATATGATAAACAATCAGCCAAGATAATAGTCAATGGAGAATTAATGGAGAAATTTCAAATAAAGAAAGGCACGAGACAAGACTGTTCGATATTTCCATTACTATTTATCTTGAGATTAAAAATTTTGAACAGGAATGTGAGAAACGATAGATATTAGAAGATTGAAAGTCAAAGACGAGGCATATTGATAACAAAATATGTATGGCAAGGAAAAGGAGCAAGAATAAAGTTGAAATTGTTACAGGATACCAAGAAGAGAGGAGGTTTTGGACTGCCAGATGGGAATTTATACTATCAGGCATCTGCTTTAACATGGATTAAAGAATGGATAATGTTAAAGAATAAGAGGTTGTTATATTTAGAAGGTATGATCTACAACTAGGATGGCACTCCTTTTTATGGTATGGCAAAAGTAAGATTCATAGATACTTTCAAAACCATTATGTGAAGAATGCCTTATATAAGATATGGGAGAAAGTTAAACAAAAAAATATATATGAAAATCCTAGAGTGGGTCTCCACTATGGAAGCATTTGCATACTCAAATTTGTTTGATATAGGGAAAAATTGGACATATAAGGATATTTTAGATTTGAAGAGAAAATTAAAATCTAGACTAGCACTGGAACATCATCGTATGAAATTTTCATGGTGGTCACATCTGCAATTAAAAAGTAGATATGATAAAGATGCAAAAACAGAAGAGTTTGAAAGAATTTGATGAGCTATTGTTGACAAATGATGAAAAGTTGATAAAGAAAATGTGTAATTTTTGTTAGATAGAAAAATAGA